>JAPMUY010001039.1:0-12500 GCA_026901105.3 Galaxias olidus
TCAGTCTGTAGAAATGACAGCCAATGTTACAATAATACCATAATTCATAAGTCAGAGTCATAAGTCATACCTAAGCCTAAGTCATATGGCCAAGGTACGTTTCAATGGCTTTGATGCAGACTGAAATATGGCTATTGGTGGTTTAGTAGTGGTGATATGCAACCGCAGGTAATTTGGGTCTACATTCTTGTTAGTGTATATTCAAGTTATATTCATTTTAGGTTATCCGTTAATGTTAAGAGAATTGTCAATATGATAATGTTACCATTATAAGGGCATTTAGACTGTAGAAGATAGTAGCCTTTAGCACATTTCTTACAGAGGGTTTCAGTCCTGCATCAACAGTGAATTCCACTGTTTGCAGAATGTTGCTTGCATATCTGCACAGTGTTTTATTTTCACAGCTCACAGTCAGTAATATAGTACAGTGAGTATTGGACTTCAGGGCTCTAGACTGCCACAAAAAATCTGTCCACTGCCACTAAATAAAATACTGGTTGCTGTGCTGCCATTTGATTTTCTGTAGTGTTTTTTTTTTATTATGATTATTATTAAAATCCTAAAGTCATTGTTTAGTCAGTTGGCCGATTTAGTTGGTTATTTATTCTCCTAATTTAAAATACCTACTGGCAACATTTCTTTCTTTGTCTCTATGGCGATATAATATTCATTGTTGCACCTTTAAGATTTTTCCATTGATTTCACATAAAAAAAAAGGCTCTCACCAGTTTTTGTAGTACTGACCACTAAATGAAAAATGAAAAACTTAAAATGTTAGTCTGGAGGCCTTGACTACAAGAGAGTTTAAAGCCTGCAAAGGTCGTTATTTAAAGCTTTGAATGGATCCATTGGGTTCTGGAGGTGTGGTTACAGCAATTGCGCAGTTGGCATGGCCTAGGGTAGTAGGGCCCGATGTGATATATTTTCATGGGGTGGCGCCCCTGCCTACAGGGCCTGGGTTATAGAGACCTACAGGGCCTGGGTTATATAGACATACAGAGGCTGGGTTAAGGTTCACCTGAGACACAATGATAGCATCTATCGTGCAAATATTTGTAGTGCAAAATGACTCCAAATCAGTTCCCTTCATATTTCTCTGATACAGACCTCCACCTATACACGTATGACAGACCTCCACCTATACACGTATGACAGACCTCCACCTACACGTATGACAGACCTCCACCTATACACGTATGACAGACCTCCATCTATACACGTATGACAGACCTCCACCTATACACGTATGACAGACCTCCACCTATACACGTATGACAGACCTCCACCTATACACGTATGACAGACCTCCATCTATACACGTATGACGGACCTCCATCTATACACGTATGACAGACCTCCACCTACACGTATGACATACCTCCATCTATACACGTATGACAGACCTCCACCTATACACGTATGACAGACCTCCATCTATACATGTATGACAGACCTCCACCTATACACGTATGACAGACCTCCATCTATACATGTATGACAGACCTCCAACAGTACACGTATGACAGACCTCCATCTATACATGTATGACAGACCTCCACCTATATACGTATGACAGACCTCCATCTATACACTTATGACAGACCTCCATCTATACACGTATGACAGACCTCCACCTATACACGTATGACAGACCTCCATCTATACACTTATGACAGACCTCCATCTATACATGTATGACAGACCTCCACCTATACACGTATGACAGACCTCCATCTATACACTTATGACAGACCTCCATCTATACATGTATGACAGACCTCCACCTATACACGTATGACAGACCTCCATCTATACACTTATGACAGACCTCCACCTATACACGTATGACAGACCTCCACCTATACACGTCTGACAGACCTCCATCTATACACGTCTGACAGACCTCCACCTATACACGTCTGACAGACCTCCACCTATACACGTATGACAGACCTCCACCTATACACGTATGACAGACCTCCATCTATACACGTCTGACAGACCTCCATCTACACGTATGACAGACCTCCACCTATACCTGCCTGCCTGTCTGTCTGTCTGCCTGTCTGTCTGTGTGGTTATGTCTGTCTGTCTGCCTGTCTGTCTGTGTGGTTATGTCTGTCTGTCTGTCTGCCTGTCTGTCTGTGTGGTTATGTCTGTCTGTCTGTCTGTCTGTCTGTGTGGTTATGTCTGTCTGTCTGTCAGTGTGGTTATGTCTGTCTGTCTGTCTGTCTGTCTGTCTGTGTGGTTATGTCTGTCTGTCTGTCTGTGTGGTTATGTCTGTCTGTCTGTCTGTGTGGTTATGTCTGTCTGTCTGTCTGTCTGTCTGTCTGTCTGTCTGTGTGGTTATGTCTGTCTGTCTGTCTGTCTGTGTGGTTATGCTAAAACATATCGATTGACACACGCGGTTCTTATGAATAAAACATAAAAAGTGTTGCCACGGTAACTCCTCTTGGACATATCCCAGGATGCATTTTCCAGAAAAAAACAACGAGAGGACACCCTAACCCCTAACCCTAAACCCTAACCCACTGTAGCAATGGACAATCAATACTAACCCTAACCCTAAACCCTAACCCACTGTAGCACTGGACAATCAATACTAACCCTAACCCCTAACCTAAACCCTAACCCACTGTAGCAATGGACAATCAATACTAACCCTAACCCTAAACCCCAACCCCTAACCCTAAACCCTAACCCACTGTAGCAATGGACAATCAATACTAACCCTAACCCTAAACCACTGTAGCAATGGACAATCAATACTAACCCTAACCCTAACCCACTATAGCAATGGACAATCAATACTAACCCTAACCCCTAACCCTAACCCACTGTAGCAATGGACAATCAATACTAACCCTAACCCCAACCCACTGTAGCAATGGACAATCAATACTAACCCTTACCCTAACCCCTAACCCCTAACCCTAAACCCTAACCCACTGTAGCAATGGACAATCAATACTAACCCTAACCCTAACCCACTGTAGCAATGGACAATCAATACTAACCCAAACCCTAACCCTAACCCACTGTAGCAAATAGACAATCAATACTAACCCAAACCCTAACCCTAACCTTAACCCTTACCAACAAAACTATAAATGCTAACCCTAACCCTAACCTACTGTAGCAAAGGACTATCAGGGAGAGAGAGGAAAGGAGAGAGAAAAAGAGAGGAGAGGAGAGGAGGAGCAGAGGAGAGAACATTCCGTTTCTCTGCTTTATTGAGTGTCTGTATTGTGATAATATTACAAACAATCTCATGATGAAGAGGACTTCTGTTCCTACCCCAGCAGGGCAGAGCAGACAGGTGGTGGTGGGTTCAAGCAGAACAACCACAGCATGTGACTGGCTACGGGCTCTATGGTATCTGGTATCTGCAAAAATGAAAAAGCGTTTGTTTTTTAAATTGATATTTCATTGATGGTACCTCAAACTTCAGTTAAAACCAGTGTCTCTCCAGATTCTACGAATAATTATAATATCTAATATAGTTTTATCTGGTGAGACGCTAAACTGAATCCCTATAATATCTAATATAGTTTTATCATTATAATATCTAATATAGTTTTATCAATATAATATCTAATATAGTTTTATCTGGTTAGACGCTAAACTGCATTTGGTTGTCTCAGTGCCTGTACTTAGCAATGACAATAAAGTTGAATCTAATCTAATAAAAACTATATACTGTATACATGCACTATTTTAGAGTCATGGAAGATCAATATTTGGGGTATTAAAATGTATGAAAGCTTTTTTTAAGCTCACGTAAAACTTAAACAATGTCTTTATGATAAGGAAGTCGTTATTCTGTTGAATCTGACGGGCAGCTGGATTGGATCAGACTTTGCTGGTGTGAACCTGTTCCACTGCTTCTCTGCTGCTAAGATACGTTATAGGTGTCTTAACACCCATTTCCTGCTGTATGGCTCCTCCCCTCTCTTACCTGTCAGACTCATCGACACAGAGGTCAAAGGTTTCACCCTCCTATCATACGATTTACCTATAACTGTTTAGCAAGTTAATAGCTCAACAAATATTTGAGAGATTAACTTTTAAACACTACTGGTGGGAATCCCGATCTTACTTATCTGTATCTTAATGGACTGCAGAGGACTGTCTTTAAGGACGATTGTGTTTCAAAGTGAAAGTCAACTTCAGAAGACGTTCCAGAGGTGCTTTATTGCAGGGTGACAAAATGGCTTCTAGATGGTCTCTGCCACAGGAGGAACTAACCTGTAGCGTGTGTATGGACATCTTTAAAGAACTCGTTCTCCTAGCATGTAGCCACAGCTTCTGTAAAGCCTGTCTGCAGGAATACTGGAGGCAGAACGTGTCACAAGAGTGTCCAGTTTGTAGGAGAAGATCTTCAAAAGCTGAACCCCCTTTTAATTTATCTCTGAAGAACCTGTGTGAGGCCTTCTTACAGGAGAGAAGTCACAGAGCTTCAGCAGGGTCTGAGGTACTCTGCAGTCTGCATGGTGAGAAACTCAAGGTGTTCTGTCTGAACGACCAACAGCCAATCTGTTGTGTGTCAGATCTCCAAGACCCACAAGAAGCATGACTGCTGTCCCATAGAGGAAGCTGTGTAGGGTCATAAGGTAATACATCACTTTTTAATAATCATTTCGTACGTTTTGAGACTGTGTAGGATCTTAAGGATGGGAGCTAAAAATTTTAACTAAGATAAAAATAATGATTGACAATGGACTTTGTTATTGTTTTTATTATTTTTATTTTTATTATCATTAATATCATTATTATTATTATTATAATTATTATTATTATTTAGTCTATATGGTGACTGGTAGAGTTCCAATACTGTTTCAGTTTCATGTCTGTATAGTGACTGGCAGAGTTCCAATACTGTTCTAGTTTCATGTCTATATAGTGACTGGTAGAGTTCCAATACTGTTTCAGTTTCATGTCTATATAGTGACTGGTAGAGTTCCAATACTGTTTCAGTTTCATGTCTATATAGTGACTGGTAGAGTTCCAATACTGTTTCAGTTTCATGTCTGTATAGTGACTGGCAGAGTTCCAATACTGTTTCAGTTTCATGTCTGTATAGTGACTGGCGGAGTTCCAATACTGTTTTAGTTTCATGTCTGTATAGTGACTGGTGGAGTTCCAATACTGTTCTAGTTTCATGTCTATATAGTGACTGGTAGAGTTCCAATACTGTTTCAGTTTCATGTCTATATAGTGACTGGTAGAGTTCCAATACTGTTTCAGTTTCATGTCTATATAGTGACTGGTAGAGTTCCAATACTGTTTCAGTTTCATGTCTATATAGTGACTGGTAGAGTTCCAATACTGTTTCAGTTTCATGTCTGTATAGTGACTGGCAGAGTTCCAATACTGTTTCAGTTTCATGTCTGTATAGTGACTGGCAGAGTTCCAATACTGTTTCAGTTTCATGTCTATATAGGGACTGGTAGAGTTCCAATACTGTTTTAGTTTCATGTCTGTATAGTGACTGGTAGAGTTCGAATACTGTTCTAGTTTCATGTCTATATAGGGACTGGTAGAGTTCCAATACTGTTTCAGTTTCATGTCTATATAGTGACTGGCAGTTCCAGTCCTGTTTTAGTTTCATGTCCAGTAAAAATAATGATGCTTTTAAATGCAGAAGCTTCAGAAGGCACTGAAACCCTTACAAAAGAAGCTGAAAGTCTTCAATGAAGTTCAACACACCTGTGGTGCAGCAGCTGAACACATCAAGGTAAATAGGACTGTAATAGTGCTACGTCATGGTTTAAGTCTTATTAACAGTAAGGACCTGTGGTGCAGCAGCTGAACACATCAAGGGAAATAGGACTGTAATAGTGCTATGTCATGGTAGAAGCTGTATTAACAGTCACGAGGACAAAGTGTTATATTAGAACACATATAGCTCACTGACCTGCTAATGGAGACTCTAAAAATCATAGACAAATTTGTCTGCTACTGGAGACTGTCTAAATCATCATCACTGGAGACAATCTGGTCCAGTTAACATTTAACCTTTGCTTGTCCAGGTGCAGTTAATGTTTAACCTTTGCTTGTCCAGGTGCAGTTCATGTTTAACCTTTGCTTGTCCAGGTGCAGTTAATGTTTAACCTTTGCTTGTCCAGGTGCAGTGGTGCAGTTAATGTTTAACCTTTGCTTGTCCAGGTGCAGTTAATGTTTAACCTTTGCTTGTCCAGGTGCAGTTAATGTTTAACCTTTGCTTGTCCAGGTCCAGGCCCAGCACACAAAAGCAGATCAGAGAAGAGTTTAAGAAGCTTCACCAGTTTCTACAAGAGGAAGAGGAGGCAAGGATAGCTGCACTGAAGGAAGAGGAGGAGCAGAAGAGTCAGAGGATGAAGGGGAAGATTGAGGGGCTGAGCAGAGAGATGTCAACACTTTCAGACTCAATCAGAGCCATAGAGGAGGACCTGAGAGCTGATGACATCTTATTCCAGCAGGTAAAACATGTTTGTTCTCTATACTCAACTAAAATGAATGACAGTTGTTTTTATGTACTTATATTCCTATTCCTTCACCTCTACAGAACTTCAAAGTCACAGTGAAAAGGTAGGCAATATTTATAATGTCCTTCTATACTGAGTTTTTGAAGTTAAACCCACAGCAGCACTGACTCCTGAATGTTCTTCCTTCTGCCCGACCCACAGCTGGTCTCAGGAGCTCTGATAGACGTGGCCAAACACCTGGGCAACCTCTCCTTCAGAGTCTGGGAGAAGATGAAGGAGAGGGTCAGGTTCACTCCTGTCATTCTGGACCCAAACACTGTCAGTTATAGTCTCTTTCTGTCTGATGATCTGACCAGTGTGAGAAACACAGACACCAAGCAGCAGCTCCCTGAAAACCCAGAGAGGAACACATGCTATGCCACTCTTCTGGGTTCTGAGGGGTTCAGCTCAGGACAGCACAGCTGGGAGGTGGAGGTGGGTGACCATCAACTCTGGGCTACAGGTGTGGTCAATGAGTCAGCTGACAGGAAGGGAGAGTCAGACCCAGAGAGTAGAATCTGGAGCATAGCTCTGCGCAGTGGTAACTACTATGATGTACTAAGGAAGACTCTCCCAGTGAAGAGGAGCCTCCAAAGGATCAGAGTGCAGCTGGACTATGACAGGGGGAAGCTGTCCTTCTACGACCCTGAGGACATGTCTCTCATCTACACCTATAGACACACCTTCACTGAGAAACTCTACCCATACTTCTATATAGGAGAGGATAACGATGCCCAGCACCCTGATATAAAGATCAGCTAATCAGAAGTGTCCGTCTCTGTGATGTCATAGATAGAACTAGTCTAAAGACCATAATAACACACACTGTTCATTTAAAAGGTTTGAACAGTAGATCTTATTATTATTAATATTAATAATAATAATAAATTTGGTTAAAAGTCATAGCACTAACATAAAATTCTTTCTATTTCTTCAATTCTCTTATTATTATGGAAAACACACACTAGTATTGCTCTTAGTTGTGTGACTGTTATATGGACTTTTCTCTGCCTTCTCTAGTTGAATGTTTTTTGTTTTACATTGAAGCGTATGCTTAATTACTGTGATGTAATGTAGTTAAACACGGTGGTCTACTGGACTGATCATGACCGTCACCAAGCAGCAGCTCCCTGACAACCCAGAGAGGAACACATACTGTCTGTTCTGGGTTCTGAGGGGTTCAGCTCAGGACAGCACAGCTGGGAGGTGGAGGTGGGAGACCAATCCGAATGGGAGATAGGAGTGGCCAACGAGTCAGCTGACAGGAAGGGAAAGTGATCTACAAGTAAAGGCATCTGGAGCATTACGATGAGGAGGGGAGAAGAGAGGAGAGAGAGATACCGTTCTCAGTTCTTTTGCATTATTGCGTCTCTGTTTTCTGATAATATTAAACAATCTTGTGATGAAGAGAAGACTTTCAAAGGGAGATATAATAGTTATTGGTCATGGTGATAGTTGTGTAGTCCAAACACTCCACGGTGATACAACTAATAACAGAACACACAAGGCCAGAGAATCCCGTAGCTGGAGAACCATCTGTAGTGGAGTAACACAAAGTCAAGCATGACGGCCCCACAGTACAAACTCAGAATAGCAATACATAACACCTTCAACCACTGGGGACTGGAGAGACAGAGAGAGAGAGAGAAAGAGAGAGAGGTAGAGAGAGAGCAACAGAGGGGGAGAGATAGATAGATAGATAGATAGATAGATAGATAGATAGATAGATAGATAGATAGAGGGGGGGTGAGAGAGGTCTAGTCAAGATAATGACATGCAGACGTAGATGACAGGACACACCACGTGCACGCGCAGTCATACGACAAACACAAGTACAGGTAAGACCTACCCTACCTCAAGTTGTAAGTAAGTATGTATGGTGCATCAGGTGGTAGGTATGTATGGTGTACCAGGTGGTAGGTATGTATGGTGTACCAGGTGGTAACTACTGTATGTATGATGTACCAGGTGGTAGGTATGTATGGTGCACCAGGTGGTAAGTATGTATGGTGCACCAGGTGGTAAGTATGTATGGTGTACCAGGTGGTAACTACTGTATGTATGATGTACCAGGTGGTAGGTATGTATGGTGCACCAGGTGGTAAGTATGTATGGTGCACCAGGTGGTAGGTATATATGGTGCACCAGGTGGTAGGTATGTATGGTGCACCAGGTGGTAGGTATGTATGGTGTACCAGGTGGTAAGTATGTATGGTGTACCAGGTGGTAAGTATGTATGGTGTACCAGGTGGTAGGTATGTATGGTGTACCAGGTGGTAAGTATGTATGGTGTACCAGGTGGTAGGTATGTATGGTGTACCAGGTGGTACGTATGTATGGTGTACCAGGTGGTAGGAATGTAAGGTGTACCAGGTGGTAAGTATGTATGGTGTACCAGGTGGTAAGTATGTATGGTGTACCAGGTGGTAAGTATGTATGGTGTACCAGGTGGTAGGTATGTATGGTGTACCAGGTGGTAAGTATGTATGGTGCACCAGGTGGTAAGTATGTATGGTGTACCAGGTGGTAAGTATGTATGATGTACCAGGTGGTAAGTATGTATGGTGCACCAGGTGGTAGGTATGTATGGTGCACCGGGTGGTAAGTATGTATGGTGTACCAGGTGGTAGGTATGTATGGTGCACCAGGTGGTAAGTATGTATGGCGCACCAGGTGGTAAGAATGTATGGCGCACCAGGTGGTAAGAATGTATGGTGCACCAGGTGGTAGGTATGTATGGTGCACCAGGTGGTAAGTATGTATGGTGTACCAGGTGGTAAGTATGTATGGTGTACCAGGTGGTAGGTATGTATGGTGTACCAGGTGGTAAGTATGTATGGCGCACCAGGTGGTAAGAATGTATGGCGCACCAGGTGGTAGGTATGTATGGTGCACCAGGTGGTAAGTATGTATGGCGCACCAGGTGGTAAGTATGTATGGCGCACCAGGTGGTAAGAATGTATGGCGCACCAGGTGGTAGGTATGTATGGCGCACCAGGTGGTAAGAATGTATGGCGCACCAGGTGGTAAGAATGTATGGCGCACCAGGTGGTAACTACTGTATGTATTATGTACCAGGTGGTAAGAATGTATGGCGCACCAGGTGGTAACTACTGTATGTATTATGTACCAGGTGGTAAGTATGAGAGCAAATCAAGAGATTTAGTTTTTTCCCCAAGAGGTTGAGACAGTATATTTAATAATATAGCGTAAAATGTAACGCTAACTAAACAAACATCAAACACGGACAGATGTCCTCACCTTCTAGAACCATCTATGTCAGTGTGACGTCATGTGACCAGACATGGGTCCCAGGCTCCAATCAGAGGAGGAGATAGAGACAGGGAGGCGGGGTCCTACGATATCACCGGGCGCAGGGTTAAAGGTCAACAGTCAGAGGTGAAATCCCAGCTGGAACACACTGGAAGCATAGAGACAAAGACAAGGTTTAATAACAACACGATCATTACAAGTCCCCCATTAAGACAACAGTCTGTATCAAACTAGAGCAGCCTAACTGCTAGTAGATGATAATAATAATAATAATAACAACAGTATATCCGTCTAGAGCAGCATCACTGCTACATTAGATAATAATTAGACTACAGTACTTACAGCTATGTTAGATATATGTTAGACTAGACTACAGTAATTACAGCTATATTAGATATACATTAGGCTACAGTAATTACAGCTATGTTAGATATATATTAGACTACAGTAATTACAGCTATGTTAGATATATGTTAGACTAGACTACAGTAATTACAGCTATGTTAGATATATATTAGGCTACAGTAAATACAGCTATATTAGATATATATTAGGCTACAGTAAATACAGCTATATTAGATATATATAAGGCTACAGTAAATACAGCTATATTAGATACATATTAGACTACAGTAATTACAGCTTTATTAGATATATATTAGACTACAGTAATTACAGCTATGTTAGATATATATTAGACTACAGTAATTACGGCTATGTTAGATATATATTAAACTACAGTAATTACGGCTATATTAGATATATATTAGACTACAGTCATTACGGCTATGTTAGATATATATTAAACTACAGTCATTACTGTTAGTAGTAAGAGGGAACAATAGATGAGAGGACGTAAAAAACTGAGAGGAGAAGCGTCCACTTCCTGTTCTGCCGCAAACACACCAAAGAAAAGAGGAAATGAGAACGGAGGACAGGAAAAGGAGCAGGAACGAGGGAGAGAGAGAAAAGAGAAGGACAATCCAAAGGAGAATCATCCTGCAGTGACCCAGTAAAAACACAGCCCACTGACAGGCTGCTATCGTGTGTGTGTGTGTGTGTGTGTGTGTAAGTGTAGGTGTGTGTGTGTGGATAACCCACACAGGATAACTAGCATTTGTCAGAGGAACGTGGGTGAGTCCTCTTAGGTAGCGAGCCTAGCCTGAAAACAGCTCAAAGTTAGAGAGGAGAAGCTTCAGGGTTTCCCCTGTGGGTCTCCATGCTACGAGAGATTCACCACATATTAGGGTTAGGGCTATACACACACACACTAACCCTATCCCACATGTTAGGGTTAGGGCTACACACACTAACCCTATCCTAGATATTAGGGTTAGGGCTACACACACACACTAACCCTATCCCACATATTAGGGTTAGGGCTATACACACACTCACTAACCCTATCCTAGATATTAGGGTTAGGGCTATACACACACTCACTAACCCTATCCCACATATTAGGGTTAGGGCTATACACACACACACTAACCCTATCCCACATGTTAGGGTTAGGGCTATACACACACTCACTTACCCTATCCTAGATATTAGGGTTAGGGCTATACACACACACACTAACCCTATCCCACATATTAGGGTTAGGGCTATACACACACACACACACTAACCCTATCCAACATGTTAGGGTTAGGGCAACACACACACACTAACCCTATCCTAGATATTAGGGTTAGGGCTATACACACACTAACCCTATCCTAGATATTAGGGTTAGGGCTATACACACACACACTAACCCTATCCTAGATATTAGGGTTAGGGCTACACACACACACACACACACACACACTAACCCTATCCTAGATATTAGGGTTAGGGCTACACACACACACTAACCCTATCCTACATATTAGGGTTACGGCTACACACACACACACACACACACACACTAACCCTATCCTAGATATTAGGGTTAGGGCTACACACACACACTAACCCTAACCTAGATATTAGGGTTAGGGCTACAGACACACACACACACACACACACACACACACACACACACACACACACACACACACACACACACACACACACACACACACACACACACACACACACACACACACACACACACACACACACACACACACACATTAACTCTAACCTACATATTAGGGTTAGGGCTACACACACACACACACACACACTCTACCTCTAACCTACACACACACTCTCTCATACACACACGCACACACACACACACACACACACACACACTACCTCTAACCTACATATTAGGGTTAGGGCTACACACACACACACACACACACACACACACACACACTACCTCTAACCTACATATTAGAGTTAGGGTTACACACACACACACACACACACACACACACACACACACACACACACACACACACACACACACACACACACACATTAACCCTAACCTAGACATGAAGGTTAAGGTTACACACACACAAACCCTAACTTAGATGTTAAGATTAAGGTTATGCACGCGCACACACACACACACACACACACACACACACACACACACACACTAACCCTAACATAGACATGAAGGTTAAGGTTACACACACACACACACACACACACACACAAACCTAGATATTAAGTTATGGTTAGACATGTTATTGGCTGGTCCATGGAGGTTAGTATAGCTAGGGAATAAAGTCACTCAGACACACACACACCCTGACCAAGCAGAATGAGTGCTACACT
>JAPMUY010001043.1:0-137500 GCA_026901105.3 Galaxias olidus
TATCTTGAACACCTGGCCATGTTTTCTCATCCTGGCACTTCACTGATCACACACACACACAAACACACAAACACACACACACACACTACAAACCCTGCCCCTCTGTCCTTCACCCACATGTCTTTTACAGCAGTAGTGCTCATAGTTTGACTTGGCAAGGGGAGATGTTTTCTCTAACTGATACAGGGTCGGACGTTTCATCGCCCAAATAGTTCAGGAGTTCTGCTCCTACTTGTGGCTAAGAGCAAACCCTCTACTGCCGTTGCGTTACGAAAAACAATAACAACAAAGAGATAACCTAATCACTCACAACGCCTCAATATGACACGAAACAAGCATAAGGCCACATCAACTGAGGAAACAAACGGTCTCTTTCAGAGGAATGACATTCAGTGCTTCAGTAAGGCATTTTGTGAGCCTATTCTTTCTTTGTTTTAGGTTTTTTTTGGCACACAAGAACACATGCTGACAAGTATACACACGTGCTCCATTTAAATAGCCTTGAGTCGCGCACAAAAAAAGTCTTGTGGAATAGCAACATGTTTGTGAGGACTATGTTGTCGTTTTTCTCCTGAATTCCAGTTCGTAATCATATCAACTGCTCTGGGTCCCTAAAAGAAAAGGCACCCCCACAAGTTACTTTATCCAATAAGTATATGCTGGGCGTTATGACCCTTTAAATATCTATGGTGTTCTCTTTTTGTGGCACTACTTCGGCTGCAGTTTCTTGGGTGTCCCTTGCTTCTTGGTTTGCCAGAGATGACTCGCAATGGTGATGGCATCGACGCTGGCGGACATGGTCTTGGCTGGGATGTGGCTGAACTGTTTCCTGTCCGAGTTGTACTTGTATAGGCCCTCAATCATCTTCAAGGAGATGGTCTTGGGGCCGATGCCTGCTAACTTGGTGATCTCTTCCGTTTCAGGGCAGTATGTGTAGACTGACCTGAACTGGCATCCGGCGTCACGGAACAACACCAGGAAGTTGTTGGCCTCTGACTTCTCCATCTCCTACAATAACAATACAAAGAAGAAGGGGCATAGTAGTCTTATAAAACCAAAGTTTGAGACCGCCAAAGGGTCTCTCTCTCTCTCTCTCTCTCTCTCTCTCTCTCTCTCTCTCTCTCTCTCTCTCTCTCTCTCTCTCTCTCTCTCTCTCTCTCTCTCTCTCTCTCTCTCTCTCTCTCTCTCTCTCTCTCTCTCTCTCTCTCTCTCTCTCTCTCTCTCTCTCTCTCTCTCTCACACACACACACACACACACACACACACACACACACACTACAACACACACACACACTCTCCTTCTCTCTTATGCCAAACGTACATCCAGAATCTTGTTCTTCTGTCCCTCGTTGACCTTGCCAGCCAGGCAACAGTGGGCTAGTGCATTCTGGATGATGTGCTTATTCGACTTGGCACTGGGCTCCTTATAGAGTTTAGGCCCTGTTGAAAGAAAGCACATGGAAATGCTAATCCTAACAGATCGCAGAAGTCTTCAGTTTCCTAAGTGGCTTGTTGACACATAAAACTACAGTTTTAAAAACACCAAATAATAACAGCTGAACTTATCATTTGCACCTGTGTACTCAGTGTTGGAGGGAGTGGAGGAGGTCGTGGACTCCATCTCCCAGTCCTTGTCTCCATTGCGACTAACATTGGAGGGGCATGACGACAAGAGGCCTTCTGCAGAGTCCGGCCTAGACACGTGTACAAACACACACACCGGTGACGAAACAGACACACACACATACACGCAGACACAATGACGAAAAGCGACGATGCGTGAAAGCGCACACAGACGGCACCCAAGACGTACAACGCATGCAGGCACAGAGACAAACACACACACAAAGAGATAACAGAAAAGGGTCAGACGCTGCGACACAGTTCTGCCAAATCCACCCTGCCTGTTGCCTTCAATTACATCGCGGGCCACGTTCCATCGGCAGTGCCGGGGCTGAGCAGTGAAGGGCACGGAGGCATGTGCAGTGAGGCAAAGCCAAGCTGCCGCCCTGACATTAGAGCTGGGCTAGCGAAAGAGACGGGATAGAGTAGCTCTGCCGGCCACCACAAACACGACGGCAAAAGAAGCTAGCACAGATCTGCTGTAGCCCTCCGCAGCATGGGAGCCATGCTGCGACTGAGAGAGAGAGTGTGCAAGAAAAAGAGAGAGAAGGAGAGCAGGAGAAAGCAGGAGTGATTTTTGCAGGTAGCAGAAGAGGCAAGCCAGGCCAAGCATAAATGTGTTCCCTGACATCGGCAGAGGCTTTTTAAAATGCTTTGCATGAGGTAGTTTGCCACACTATGTGAGACTTATGTGATGATTAATTATTGGGAGTCCATACTTTTGAGTGTTTTGTTAACTTCTGTTCAATATCTCAAGGAAAGACTGATTGCTAGATCTAGCTGCTCAAACCACGTAATTTCTGAAAACCTAAAACCTATTGGGGCTGATCTACTGTGGTCTACCACTTACTAACCTTCCCTTTCTCTCTTTGGGAGAGCCCAGAAAGAAAGAGATATGGCCAGAAGCTGCTTTACTGCTTCTGAAGGGTCCATGCAAAACGGCAGGAAAAGAGAAAGAGAAAAGTACAGGAAATCAAAGAAAAAGGGTCAGATCAAGGTGCAGACTGTCAGAAATACAGGGACATCAAATTATTCGAAGTATTAGAAAAGACACTGAACCTGGGAAGATGAGGGAAATGAGTGGTCACAAGTTAAGACTACGATTACAGTTTTGTTCAGGCAGTGAGAGAGCCATACCTGGGGGTCTTCTTGTTGTCGGGCAGGGTGCTGTCGTTGTCGGCCAAGTTGAGAGAGGCCATCGACACACTGGACACGGAGAACCCTCGAGGACGCACACCTGAATAACATCAACCCTTGATGTCATTTTGTTCTCTATTGCCTGTGCAGTGCACATACTGCATATTGCCTGTGTGTGTGTGTGTGTGTGTGTGTGTGTGTGTGTGTGTGTGTGTGTGTGTGTGTGTGTGTGTGTGTCTGGGTGAGTGTTACCTGTTGCTCTGACAGGGGGTTTTGGAGAATCCATGACGTCCCGGTGGATGGATTTGGGCCGTGGCTTCTTCTTGAGACTTCCTGGGCGAGGCTTGATGACCTCATCCATGTCCTCCATCAGCTTCAGCTGCTTCCTCCTCAGGTACTCGTTCCGGATAAACTCCTTCCTTGCTTTCTCCTCCTCTTTCTTCACCTGCTCCTCGTCTGCCTTCACTCTATAAGAAAGAAGAGAGAAAAACCGTGGTTCGGTTCATCCGTCATCACTTTAACATGGTGGTCTGTGTATTTTTAGGCTTCTGGACAATGTTTAAACCTGACTAACTCCTCAGATCTATTATGTACTTGGGGAGGTCAAAAACAAGCAAAGGTTTAAAATTTTGGGTTTGGGTTTGGCCCGTGGGTCGTGGGTGACTGACCGTGCCGCCTCCTTATTCTGCTCCTGTTCCTGCTCCTGCTGCTGTTTCTTCTCCTGAGTCTCCTTCTCTCTCCGCAGCCTCTTCTCCAGAAGGGCTGACCTCTTGGCTGCCATGTCCTCGTCTCCCTTTGCATCATCCTGGTGGGGAGGGTCAAAGGTGAGATATAATGCCTAATACAGCAGACGTGCGAAGCAATATGGTTGTCATGCCGAATATCTCGGGGTACACCGGCATTAGAACTTAATTTATTTCACAACACTGACTATTGTTTTCTCTGAACATTTTAAATTTTCATAACAGGGCCAGCCACAGCTATGGGCAAGCTAGGGGGTGGCCCAGGACCCTGGGCCTTTGGGGGGGTCCTCTTTGAACATTTTGATTACCAAAATAATGTTGGTTAATTGTTGTATCTAGTCATTCACAAAAGTGCATGCATAGGAAGATACAGTAGGTCATACATTCCAGTAATCAGGTCGGACCCAGCATGGCCAATTTTATGAAGTCAAAAAGAAAATTGGAAAAAGTATTTTTAAATAGCGGGGAAATTGGAATCATGCATAGCTTTCTTGATACGCCAACAATATCAGTAGGTTGTGTAACATCAATCCTTTGCCAGCTCAATAAATTCAAGGCCTGCTCAGTGCTGTTCTTTAATCAGCAGTAGTCTGTGTGCCGTCTCATCCTCTGGCCTAGATACACGGGCTCACTGTCAACATCAACTCACGGCTGACAACACACCGCTTCAGGTCCGCCAGGCATGCACAGTGCAGCAGCAGAATCTCTCTGTCTTGCTATTTGTAAACTGAGTATTACCTCCATATGGTGAATGGTGTGTATACTAACAGCGGACATTGTAACACTCATTGGGACGCAAAAAACTTTGCTTTAACAAGTAAGAAATGGTAAGACAATGTCACAGACCTTAAAGAAGAAGCCACAGCACATCTTCTGGTCCTCTCCATACGAGTCTCCCTCTCCTGTCTCCAGGCCCTGGCCATCCAGGGGCTTCAGCACGGACAGAGGCACCTCGAGCAGGCCTGTCCTGCCCTGGGGCTCCGCCTGCCCTCCGTGGGCCTTCACGCCCTCCATCAGCGGCTGACTCAGCACCTCGGAAGCCTGGCCCTGCCTCCCCCGCGGCCCGTCTCCCCTCCCCTCTTTCCTCTCCTCCCGCTCCTCCTTGGCTTTGGGTGGCTCTCCAGACGGCGACAGGGGAGCGGCCGCGCTCCCCCCGGCGTCTGGCTCGTCTCCGTCGAGGTCCAGGCTGTCCCTGTCCTCCTGGCTCTGGCACGTGCCATGGCCCTCCTCGCTGCCCAGGTAGGCGAAGGAGCTGCTCTGCGACTGGCTGGGGGCGAAGCGCCGCAGCCTGGGCAGGCTGTCCACCGAGGTGGGGGTGTTGAGCATGCGGCTGAAAGGCGTGACCTTCAGGTCGTTGGGCCGGGGCGTGCGAGGGGTGCGGGCGTGGAAGGAGGCGGGCCGGCGCTTGAGGCCGCCGGGGGAGCGATGGGGGGCGCGGGGCGAGCCCGTGGAGGACAGGTTGGGGGACAGGGAGCCCACGGAGCCCCGGCCCACCACGCTGCTGCTGCGCAGCTCACGGAGCTGTCTGTGGAGAGGGCCACCCATTCAACAAGATGTAAAAGCAGTCACTGGATTTACATCAACAACTACAGATCAAAAAAAGTAACAAGATGTAAAAGCAGTCACTGAATTTACATCAACAACTACAGATAAAAAAAGTAACAAGATGTAAAAGCAGTAACTGAATTTACATCAACAACTACAGATCAACAACTACGATAAATTTTTTTTACAAGATGTAATAGCAGCCACTGAATGTCCATCAACAACTACAGATCAACAACTACACATAAAAAAGTAACAAGATGCAAAAGCAGTCACTGAATTTACATCAACAACTACAGATCAACAACAACGATAAAAAAAATTAACAAGATGTAAAAGCAATCACTGAATATACATCAACAACTACAGATAAAAAAAAATGTAACATAATAAAAAAGTAGTCACTGAATTAAACATCAATTACTAGTTCAAACTATTAGCTATCTAACAATCATTCATCAGGAACCCCGTGAATTCCATCATACCTGAAACCTTTGTTGTTCTAAAATGGTCGGTTGGAGGCTACCTGTGTGGAGAAGGGGCCGGCGGGGGGATGACCCAGGCCTGCTGCTGGTGGTCCCTCATGGTCATGATCTTCTCCTGCTGGTGGGCCAGGCGCTGCATCTCCGTCTGCAGGAAGCCCAGCGATGTGTTCAGCCTCTCGATGGAGCGCGTGTACTCGGCCAGGTCCACCTCTCCCGCTCCCACGCCTGCACCAAGGAGCACGGAATTCACTCCACCACCCAAAACTGTACTCTCCAAAGTAAGGATAAGTCTCATTTGGCCTGTGTTTTATCATATGTGGATTCTACGTCAAGCGTTTCTCACCCCCACTGTCTTCGCACGGGGACTTGGGGGCGGCTCCGTCGGGTTTGCACCTCTCGGCCCGCCCCAGGCCCGCGTAGCTGCCCACCCCGGAGGAGGGCAGGGAGTCAGGGGACGGGGTCTCTGTCCCAGATGGACTGGGGCTGGGTGTGGGGCTGAGAGGGGAGGTAGCACCTTTCCTGCGCACCACGTTGAGAAAGGCTGTTCGACCCATCTTCTGGCGATGGCGGGTGAACGCTTCTTCAACCTGGGAAATAAGATCAAATAAGAATAGATGAGGGATTACAATGAACATCGGTCATTATTCACGTACTTGACAAATCCTACAGTAATCCACCTTCTTCTTTTGGGCCTCGATGGCTCTGCGTTTCTCCTCCAGCTTCATCTTCAGGTGCACCATCTCTGAGGCCAGCAGATGGGAGGGGTCCCTGGGGGAGGGCCTAGCGGGGGACGGGGACGTGATTGGCTGGGGAGGGCCGTGGGTCTACGCGTCGGAAGACAAAAGGGAGGTAAGATTCAACCCAAATTCCTTTCACAACAAAGAAACCTTTTTAGGACTCTGTAGGGTGCCATTTCCCCCAACAAACGTAGATTGTAACCTGTAAAATACTTTCTACAGTAGAAAGAAGGACTAAAACATTTTGAGAAGGAGCTGCCACTGACCTCAGGAGTGATGGCTCTCGACGGGTGTGCGTAGGGCATGTTGAGCTCCGAGCTCTCCGGCGTGGTCCCACCACTGCTCCTGCCCTCCAGCTTGCGGAACTTTTGCTCGGCAAAGCTAGTCATGCGCACCATGGCGCCTCCCCCAGAGCCACCGGAGGAGGACGCGGGGCTGGCAGAGTGCGACCTGGCCAGGGTGGGCACGGAGCCCGGGCACGGACTGCTCCGGTCTCCCCTCTCACTTCCCGCGTTCCCGTTAACCCCCTGGGGCCTCTCCCCGGCCCTGCCCCCCCTCTCCCTGTCGCTCCCCTCCGGCAGGGGGCAGGACCTGGTCACGCTCTCAAAGTCCGGGTCCATATCAGGGTAGTCCCTCAGAGAAGACAAGTCCTCGTCCAGGCTCTCCTGGATGTCCTCCGTCCTCACGTGGATCCCCGTGTCCACCTCGGTAGAGGCCGAGTTTTGGTCGTAGTCGTCCGGCCTGGCCTTGGCCGAGCTGGGGTCATCTCCCGGAGGATGAGCCCCAGGAGGGTCGGGGGGCTCCGCTCCGTGGAGGAAGAAGCCGTTGTCTCCAGGCCCCAGGCTGCCGTGAGGCCTCTCCATGTCGTGGATGATCTTCAGGGCCTCCTCGATGCTCGGTGGACTGGAAGGGCTGACGTGGCCACTGTGGTTGCCGTGGTGACTGTTGACGTGGTGGTTGTTATCCGGGAGGACTCCGTTGACGTACCTGGACGGAGGCGTTGAAGATTAATTATTTTTCTAAAATGCTCATCCAAGACATCTCTTGTTAATTAAGTCTTATAAATACAGAAACATAAATAAACATTACGTTTTGCTGCTAACACTATTTCCTTCTGCCGTACCTGTTTTGGTTCTTGTGAGAGAACGTATGCCGCCGACCCAGGGCATTCTGGGAGACGAAGTCTTCGGCCTCCTCTGGTATGTGACTGCTCCCACTCTGCCCGTTGACATTAACTGGCGTGAGAGAGACGTGCCTCTTACCCCGGGCCACGTGGTGAACTTTGAACCCCAGGCCCTCGCTGCTGGCTGAGCGGGTGATGCCGCGGAGCGCGGGCCCCCCACAGGGCGGGGCACGAGGCTCCCCATCCAGAGGAATCTCAAAGGAGATCCCTCGAGGAGAAGACCTGAAGGGGAACAGGAGAGACGGGCCATGATCCGTATTTAGCTATAAGGAAAATTCATATCACATTAGAAAGGAAGTAATCTATTCAATGTAATAACTGACCGTTTCTCCTTGGGCCACGTCCCCACACCACCATCCACATACGACATGGAGGCAGATCTCGTTATCAAACCTGAAACACCAAGAGATTAGAGATTATCTTAAAGAACGAGGGATGACACAGCAAAACAAGTCTGCCTGTCAGTCAACGATGAAACAGTGCTACACGTTAAAACCATCTCCAACACTTCAATATTCAATGCTAACAGCTGACAATGTTACCTGCGACGGGGGCTTGGTCTGGGCTGTCAGGTGTGTCTGCATAGCTCTGTTTAGCTGGGCCACACACTGGAGCCATGCTGGGACAAGACTGCACCGGCTCAGAGGCTGTGGATGGACACATGACTTAGTGCTTTACACAGAAAGATCAACAATGTTGGAAGGAAAGGATAAAGGACGTCTGCATGAATGTTGGCTTACTGTGAGCTTTAGGCTGTCTATAATGAGACATCGTCCTTATCATAACACAACAACCTTTTTAGTACCTTCTGGGTCGAAGACTCTGGGCTGAACAAACGAGGGCTTCACCACTTCAAACCACCAAAAGAGCTCGGCCATGAACACTAGGTAGTTACTCTGCAACACGCACGCGCACACACACACACACACACACACACACACAAATAAATAAATATGATACATAAAAAAGGCACTAGGGGACACTTTTAAGTCAGCTCATAATTACTACAATTGACTTTCAGGTAAGCTGAACAGAAGAAGCCAAATGAAGCTGCAGTAATGTTGGACAGGCACAAGGTGTCTCAGTGGAGGCTGTATGGGGTAGCAACCATACGCTGTGAATTAACAGATCAGCAAAGAGGTCAGGAGCAGGCAACTGTTGCTAGGTAACTATAGGAAGGTGTGTGTGTGTGTGTGTGTGTGTGTGAGAGAGAGAGAGAGAGAGAGAGAGACCAAACCAATCGCTGGCACTCACCCTACCTACAAATGGTCCATAATGCCATCTGGGATGTAGTTTAGCGTGTTCCATATAAGCATGTGAATGTTCCGTAGAGTGAGTAACCCAAATGCATGCTAAACACATCGGGCGATGGAAATAGACGATCGCTGGAGAGCCCCGGACCTCGGGAGGATTTATTCAGCATCAGAAAACCCCTTTAACCACACCAGCACGCAGAACTCTTTCCCTCTCTCTCTCCTCCATGACGTCATGAGAACAAAGAAACTTTGGCCGTCAAACTCGGTAACATACATTTGTATATGATCTGATGGACGCACACACACACACACACACACACACACACACGCGGGCCAGCTGTCAATGCGGTTGGATTCAGTAGGCGCCAGAGTCGACGGTGAAAGGACAGAGAGCCAGAACTCTGGTTTACTCTCTACATCCCCTTCTTTCTTTCCATCTCCTCCTCTGGAGCCTCCCTCTGCCCCTCACCGTCCGGCCAACACAAACCGTGACACCGTGTCCTCATGCACGTCTACGCAACACACATTCAGAGAAACTACTCCTCATAGAACACCGAAGAGTGGTTAAGAGAAACTAAGAGAAAAGGAGAGTGTGTGTGTCTGTGTGTGTGTGTGTGTGTGTGTGTGTGTGTGTGTCTGTGTGCGTGTGTGTGTGGCGTGAAAGTGTGACAAGGACCTGTTGTGTCAGTGGGAGGAATGGGAAGGCTGCTCGCTCGGCCAACGGTCGGACTCGTGACCGGAATCTAAATGGGCTCTGCCCACGGCCTCTCTTATTCAGACGGCCTGGAGGAGACGGGCACCACCCAGGCCATTGCTGCCACACAACAGAAACCGTTTCTATTCTTCTGCTTCTTCTATTCTATTCTATTCTATTCTATTCTATTCTGCTTCACGACAAAACAAACGTATTGGACCAGACAATGTTAGCCTTTGGGGCTGAAATCCTTTTTCTTCTTTTCAGGCGAGGGTTTACAAAACAGCCTTTGTTGTCGCGTGGTATGTCTCTGTCAGATCTCTTCTCGGCGCTAGAATGGGGTGAGGGGACGGAGAAAGAGACTCTCCCCGTGGCATGGCACTCCTCAGCGGCCTCTGTTCTCTTGTCTGACTAAAGGAGACCCTGTCTGGGATAAAATAACACACACAAGCGAGCCAGGCACCCTCCAGCCGGGAACACTCGCTCTTCTATGACTCATTTTCCCCCATTGTGAATTTCCTACCAGTGACACTCCTAACTCTAGTGTTGAGTCCTTCTGTCTCTCTCACTCCATTTTCACCACTTCGTCCTTCCAGCCCCTTGCCGCTGAGTCACAGCCTATCCCAGGCCCAGGGATGATGCCCTGTCCCCTGACCTCCAGCGCCCTGGCCTCCTGCCCCCTGGTCCCCAGCCCTGGAGCTCCGTCTCCTACCTTGACCGAGGCGTGGGTGTAGAGCATGTCCTCCAGGCTGAAGTGGCAGCAGTGGTTGAGGCTGTCCCCGCAGAACTCCTGCACCAGCTGCAGGTTGTACAGACTGTCAGCCAAGGACATGGTCTCCTTCAGGCAGATATCTGGGAGGGCGGGTCACACACACACAGACACACACACACACGCAGGAGGGAGGGGACACACAACAGGGCAGGGGAAAGAGATAAGCAAGTATGAGACTCATTTGCTTTTAATGTACAGTACCAGTCAAAAGTTTGGACACACTTTCCACTGAACTGAATGGGAAAGTGTGTGCAAACTGGCACTGTATTACATATAGGACGATATATCGAATCTAACAAAAGCTCAGAAACGACCAACTGATTTTATTTATAAAGTCAATTCACAGAATAGCGCGTTATTCCTTATTAGGAAAGTGTTACCATGATGTCATGGCTAGCCAGCCCACACAGCCCCAGAGGGACGGAGCCCTGATGTCATATTTTACGGTGTTCCTCCAGGTTCTTCCGACCAAACGGAGCTCCCGATGAATAGGACAGCGTAAACACTTCTACTGACGGCTGGCTCGCATACGCATGACCTAGTTCCTCTCTCCACCCCGCTCTGCCATCTTTTCTTCCAGGCACCGGTGGAGATGTTTATCTTTGAAATTCTTGAACAGCCAACTGCACTGCTCCAACCACTTTTCTCTGTCACACTTCCCGACCAATCGTGTCCCGGCCCAGGGCACATTTAGAAAAGTGGGAGTGCGCAAACAGAGGGAGAACGAGTCATTGTTTCTCTCTCCTCCCTCTTTCTTTATGCCTTTCTTTTTCACTTAATTTCCTCTCTCATTTTTTTCCCCTCGGCCCCATTCTCTCTATTTCTAGCTCACAAAGTCCTTCTGCAGGTCAATAAATCTGTCCAGTAACGTCTCGTTTATAATTTTCTATGGAACTGGGTATTTAAGGCAAAGCAAATGTCTTTCCAAAGCCTCTGGTAGACACTCAGGGGACGACCACACTACAGTCTGGAGCCCTGACTACTGACACTGTCCTACACTGTACTCAGAGAGGCCAACGACATACAGGTCATACTGACAACAGCCCCTCTAGGCAGTAGATTGCAGTTTTTTGTGGGGGGGATCACCAGCAGAGGCGTGGGCCCTACCTTCCAGCCGCACAGCCTGGGGGCAGTAGAAGTGCAGCAGGGCGGCCAGGGCACAGCCGTCCGTGTTGTCCTTCAGCAGGTTCTCCACCAGGGGGAGAGAGGGAGCGCTCCTCGGCTGGCCCGGCTCCCTCCTGTAGCGAGCCTGAAACCACGGCAACAGCACAGACACATTCATAACGTAGCTTGTCCGCGGCGTCAGAGACGTACTGCATGTCGAGCCACTCGATAGACTGTTGTGCTGAGAGTGCAGTGTGTGGCGGCACACGCGTACGCCACATGCAAAGACGAACGCGGTTGCGTGTTAATTGGAGGAGAGTCAAACATAGGAGGGGGCTTCAGACTTGGTGGGTTTACCTGGAGGTCGGATTAAATCATGCCAGGAATAAGAGGTTGGGGATTTCAGGACACACGCAACATTAGCAAACATCAAATGAATGAACAAAAAACAATAGTAAATTGCACACCGAACCATCGTAAAAAAACATGTTCCTATCGATTCAATTCAGTTCCAACTTATCTGGATCTAAACAGAACGAAGAAATGTCTTAAACAAAGTGAAGGCTTTCTGGGCCTACCGTTCCACTCACAGCACGGACGCCTGAACAATCGAGTGCTCCACACGGCGCTGTGTGTGTGGGGATGATTTAGCATGTAATAATGGGTGGTGTCAGGAGGACATCCATTCCGCTCCTCCCTGCACCCATAAAACACCACGGCGCTGTGCACCACTACGTGTAACCACTGAGCTCAGGGGGGCCTCCCAGTCCACCCATTAACACACCGGACTGGCGTCAGCTCACCGTTTTACTACAGGGGAGACAAATGGCCGACTTCCCGACCGCTCTCCGTGTCTGGAAAGCCGTTCCGATAGAACGCTAGGCTTCGGGGACAGACTCTCACTAGAAGACCACAAACGCACAATTGTCTGCTTGCAGGGGAACGGGTGTTTGCCTTGGAACATGCACCAACAAACAGGGTACATGTGCGCCAGGAGCGGGCGGGGACGGGGCAGAGGGTAGGATGGGATAGGGAAACAAAGGGTGGGGAGGTGGGGGGGTGGCAGCCGGTCTTTTGGGGGTCTGAGGGAGGGACTTACAGGAACCAGTCTCCTGTACCACTTGCCCGTGGACTTGGTGGTGGTGGTGGATGACGACCAGGACAACAGGCAGAGAGGGGGGAGAGGAGTTAACCCTGAGAGCAGCGCATGACAGCTACTGCATCCCCTCATAGTCCACACACACACACACACACACACACACACACACACACACACACACACACACACACACACACACACACACACACACACACACACACACACACACACACGCACACACACACGGTCCTGGAACAGACGTGGTCTGAGCTTTGAACCGCTCGGTAAGGGATTGTGGGCTGTGTTCGACCGTGTGTGTGCGCTCTGTGTGTGTGTGTGTGTAGTACTTAAGTGTGTGTTGCGGGGCCCATTAAGTGAATAGCCTTCTGTTGAACCTGATAATGCAGTGCTGAGCCTGGGTGACTAGAGCACAGAGGGCGTGCTGCAGTGGTTCATAGAGAGCACGCACACACACACACTCGGGGGGTTTCTCTTCATTCTATGGAGGGACTCCTTGTTTGGCCGTGTGTGTGTGTGTGTGTGTGTGTGTGTGTGTGTGTGTGTGTGTGTGTGTGTGTGTGTGTGTGTGTGTCTGATAGTACACCCCCGTCTGTATCAACAGTTAGGAGAGATAAGAGGGGATATCTCTCACTATACCAGACAACAAGAAGACAAATCAATGAAGCTTCAACAGCTTATGGTCTGTAGTACAGTAGCTAGCTTTAAAACAAGTTTACTGTAAATTACAAAAGTAACTGGTCAGTAACTGTTGAACAGTTTCTTACTAAACACCTAAATATCTGTATAATATAATATGATATACTATATGATAATAAAGGAGTGATTTTCATGGACTGATGTGACCGGCATGAACTTTGACCCACACAGGCTGCGACCTGACACGCCAGGTGGTGGGCTGGTGACGGCTGCTGTGTTTTTGCGGCCATGTCAGCAGTAGCCCTCCTCCATTCTCCCCTCCTTCTCCCTCATTATCAGTCTCTTTCTCTCTGTCTGCGTGCCACCCTCGCTCACAAGCCTTACCCTAACCCAGGTCAGCAGTGGCCCTCCTCCATTCCACACTCCCCCTGCCCCCCCCCCCACCTCTCTCTGTCTGTCTGCCACCCTCGCTCACAGTCCTAACCCTAACCCAGGTCAGCAGTAGCCCTCCTCCATTCTCCCCTCTCCCCTCTCCCTCTCTCTCTCTCTCACTCTCTGTCTGTCTGTCTGCCACCCTCGCTCACAGGCCTAACCCATGACAGCAGTAGCTGGGCACAGGACTGACGCAGTCTGTCCTGAAGGCCTTATGTAAGCCTGGCTCCTGCAGCGTGCTCTGTGGAGAGAACCACAACACTGTCTCTCTGTCTGTCTCTCTCTGCCTCTGTACCCCCGTCACACTCACTTTCTATCTTTCTTTTTCTCCTGCTCGCACTCCTCCACTCTTCTCTCCTTCCCTCTGTGTCGCCCCCTCCTGTCCGTCTCTTCCTCTCCTCTAGCAGTAGCGCTGCGTCTCTTGCCAACAACGCTGGGATGACATTGAGCTCTTCTGCTTTTCTGTCAGCGGAAAAGGCACGAGCGTTGTGCATGTTTGTGCGTGAGCACGTGTACGTTTGCGACAGGGAAAAGAAGAGGCGGGAGCGATTGAGTGGGGGGGGGGGGGGGGTAAAGCAAGACAAAGGAGGGGAAAGAAGAGAAGACAAAAGAGACGAAGAAGAGAGCGACTGTGTCCTTCTGTCAGCCCGTGAGAGAACAAGAAAGCTGGAGCAAAGCCCTGCTGTTTGGCTTGGGAGACCCTGTCTAGGAAATATCAGAAGGGTTTGTTGCGTCAGAAGCACTTACACCAGTCTCTGTGTGTGTGTGTGTGTGTGTGTGTGTGTGTGTGTGTGTGTGTGTGTGTGCGCGTACTAACCTTGTGTGTCTCTGTACAGGAACCCTCTCTTAGTTTCTGCTCTTCGACGAGGATGTCCCTTAGGTGCTCATTCACCTGCAGATGGGAGGAGGGGGGAGGGGAACGTGAGACAGACAGACACACAGGAAATGACGGACAGAGGTGCTTGGGGTCAAGTTTCAAAGTGGCAGCCAGACTGTAAGGGAGCGATCGAGAGGTTGTATACAAAGCACAAAGAGAAAGACCTTCAATGAGGAAAACAAAACTGGATAGTCTACCCTACTGAAAATAAGACTTGACAACACAAAAAGAAAGTATGACGGGCAAACCCAACAAACAATTCCCATTAACTTGTCCTACTGACTTGCTCTGAGGGGAACAGAGTGATTGGACTTCCAAAACGTCAACAAACCCTAAAAAGCCAGAAAGGAGCCTATTGATGTTCGCCTGGCAAACGTCCTCCTCAGTTTTATTGGGCTTTGGCCCCTCTGGTCTGAATGGGCTGCACACTCAGGGTGATGTAACAGCCTGGCGTGAGGACACTGCCCCGGCTCAGCCAACCTGGAAATCACAGCCTGGCTATGTCCGTGATCGGAGGGGTGGCCGTGTGTGTGTGTGTGTGTGTGTGTGTGTGTGTGTGTGTGTGTGTGTATATGAGAGAGCAAGAGACAGAGACAGAGACAGAGACAGAGACAGAGACAGAGACAGAGACAGAGACAGAGACAGAGACAGAGACACAGAGAGAGAGAGAAGGACTGTCTAAATGTTTGAGCTTGTCCGCTGAGAGGGAGAAACAGATAGGAAGAGAGAGCCTGTTTGTGTCCTAAACCTCAAGGGATATTGTGAATGTTTCTTGGTATTGTTTGTTTGTGCGAGGGGGGGAGGGACTGCGTGCATATCTTCCCTCCCTTGGCCTGCAACAGGGAGCCGGAAGCACACTGGAATTCTGCAGAGAGGAATGTCCACTGGCTCAGCGGGGGAACTAATCGCACGTGCTTTGTTTCTAGGGGGCAATAATCACAGTGGCGCAGACAGATACCCCTGGGCAAGCAGAAAACCCAGCCACGGTTTCTAAGAGCACCTTCAGACAGTGAGCGGGGGCTACGCTTTACAAAGTACCAGGACATTTACACCCCAGCCCTGACATTAAACCCCCTCCTTAAGGCCTGACAATGCTATCAGTGGTCTGACCTCTGACCCCCCGGTCCTGTGTTAAGAGCAGCTAGATTAGAGGTGGCTGATGAGCTCACAGTAATCCATCAGGGGACAGGGACGCGATGAGTCAGCGTGGAGGAGGCATGTGGGCGCAGCTGGAACCAGACAGACGGACGGACACACTTAACTGGGAGGGAGGACCGGGCAGTGGACAGACAGACTGACTGCCTGTTCATATTTCATGTGACTGAACAACCCAAATGAGTTGTTAAAACAGGATAATATGACTGGGTATTTGTTGTGACGTGTGAAGATTGTGGGAGAAAAAGGGGGGCGAGGGGTTATTAGTCCCTCTCTTCTGTGTGTGTGTGTGTGTGTGTGTGTGTGTGTGTGTGTGTGTGTGTGTGTGTGTGTGTGTGAGTGAGTGAGTGAGTGAGTGAGTGAGTGAGTGAGTGAGTGAGTGAGTGAGTGAGTGTGTGTGTGTGTGTGTGTGTGTGTGTGTGTGTGTGTGTGTGTGTGTGTGTGCGTGTGTGTGTGTGTGTGTGTGTGTGTGTGTGTGTGTGTGTGTGTGCGTACCTTGTTGATCCAGGTGGTGACGGCGTCCTCGGTGTCGTAGGGCAGCTCCTGGTCGTGGGGGCGGGGGTGCGAGGGCCGGGTGGAGGAGCAGCGGCTGATGCAGCCCATCACCCGCTCCACGCTCACCATCTCCACCGTGTAGGCCATCATCAGGGTGTCGATCAGCGCCAGGTGGGAGCTCTGGAGCCACGCACACAACAGAGCAGGGTTCAGATTGACAAACACTGAACTGAGACCAACGCTGGATTCAATAAAGAGTCAAACAGAAGTCTTTGAAATAAAGTTACATTACAAATTGTATAAATGAAATGAAGAACACATATATACCTACTACTAAATGGGACTAGATGCAAGGCTGTAGCATAGCATAACACTCAAAACATGACGATTCCAGTGTTGTGTTATGTTACACCCTAAGAAATAAACAAGCTCTACCTCTAAATGGGTTCACGTGTGTGTGTGTGTGTGTGTGTGTGTGTGTGTGTGTGTGTTTAACACCTACACAATGCACGACATTATCCTGGCCTTTCTGAGACCATTCCAGACCGGTCAAACTAAAAGGTCCTTTCCATCCCCTTCCGGCTCTGCCAGGCCTCCCCTCAACAACGTTGCCCTGTGAGGGTGACTGTGTGGCTCTTAATGCCTCTCGCTAACCCAGACTGAAACAAACACTGGTGACTCACGTTCTGCCAGAGAGTTAACGGTGACCCGGGTAAAGCCGGTCAGAGGCGATGGCCGCCGCTCATCTCACCGCACTCCACCACACACGACAACACAGCACTGAGATCAGCCAGAGCCCGGAGCCTTGCATCCCCTTCTCCACAGCCCGGTGTTTACCAGAGAACCACCGCCGACCCCCCTCCTCCGCCCTCCGACACCCAGCTGACCCACCACTTCTTTGGGCTGTTTGTCTCGACGCCTGACGTCAGTCCCCGTGCCCTGGTGCCAGTCAAAACAGCAGAAACCTCACAGGCCACACGCCACTCTAAACAACTGACCCGCTGGAAAAACAGAACCTAGACCCTTACACCAAACACTGAAATATACTGCATGGAAACAGGGTTGCCAGGTTTGCGAACTTACAGTAAAACAGTGAGCTGTTTTGTGCCATATCCGCATTAGGACAAACAACACTAAACATGAACGTGAAACTGGGGTCAGCTTGACTCTCTGGTCCGTGGTCAATTTAGGGAGTTCATTGTAGATGTAGTTCAAGGACATCAGTCCAACATGGCATGCACATGGAATTCCCTCCTAAGACTTTCCGCTGTGTTTTGCGCAAATAGCGGCCCTGCGGCCTGGCTAACTGACAGGCCAAGCAGCTCTGACTAGACTAGACCGCCCAGAAAACACTCTTAGGACATAAAGCAATAGCCTTACCACACGCTTCAATCCACGGCCTCTGGGATTGGACTGAGCTCCTCGTGTAGTTACTAGATTATATTTACAGGGATTCTGAAATCTTTCACGTGGAAGTCTCACAGTGGGCCAAAAATGATCCCAAAAAAGATGATGAAAAAATGTCCATGCATCAACAATATTTTCCTTCTATCTCATTCTCATTTGATTGACACCGTTGGTAATCCTCAGGTTCTAGATAAAATGGCTATGAAATATTAACAACAACCAGACAGAGAGACTTCTGCATCGCAATATTACTAGAGGAACTGCAGCACACATGTGCCATGCAGAGCTTCAGTATGTGTGTGTATGTGTGTGTGTGTGTGTGTGTGTGTGTGTGTGTGTGTGTCTGCGTCTGTCCTGGCTGTTACTGTTGCTTACATTAGCTCTCATAGCAACTGGATTAAAACACTACTGTTGACAGTAAAGCATGGATTTAAAAGCCCTGCCTTGCCTCTAATCCCCCTATAAAGACCTCGGAGTTGGCTCTATGTGTGTGTGTGTTTGTGTGTGTGTGTGCGTGAGTGTGCGTGTGGTGTGAGTGTGTGTGCGTGCGTCTTCCATTGTGGCACTAAACCATCCGAGGTGACAGACACACCATATATGGCCGTGGTTATACTAGACCCAGCGGTTTGGAGTGGGCCATAAAGAACTATACCCTGGTTCTCAATGAGAGCATCAGCATTCACTGCAGCACCCTCAACAACCGACAAGACGCAGTGCACATTAGCCTGGTATGAGCGGCTGTGTGTGTGTGTGTGTGTGTGTGTGTGTGTGTGTGTGTGTGTGTGTGTGTGTGTGTGTGTGTGTGTGTGCGTGCGTGCGTGTGTGTGGCCCATGGCGCAGTTCGTCCTGAAGTCGGGCACGTGCCCTTGTTTTCGTGACACCTAGAGGAAGGGGCTGCAGCTGGACAAACAGATAATGAAGCTGGCCTCCTCCTCCACGTAAACTCCCCGGTGTCGGCTCAGCAAAGATACACACGCCCTGAGCCCCAGGCCTCCACACAGACTATTGTGTGGCTATCGACCTCCAGGTCTGGCTTTGTTGAGCTGTCTCTTACTATTGATGACCCGGCTATCAAGACAACCCACCGGGCCAAAATAAGGCTCCCGGCCATAACTTCCTTCAATGTTGGAATAAATTGCTACTTGTTTATATTCCCACCAACGTGCAGGTAGACATACCAGCCTGCTCGCACACACACACACACACACACACACACACACACACACACACACACACACACACACACACACACACACACACACACACACACACACACACACTTCGCTTAACCTCTCTAACATCCTGCAGAGGGTTTTTAACCACAAGTCCACGCCCCTCTGCAGACAAATCCAATTAAAGTCCCAGCCCCCTCCTCTCCTCTCCTCCTCTCCCTGTAACACAGGTCTTAGCAGAGAGGACAGAGCAACAGTGACTGTGACAAATGAAGAGACAGAGAGAGAGCAGGACGGAGAGAAAGAAAGAGGGAGATGAAGAGAAAGAGAGTGAGTGGAAGTGAAGGAGGGATTAAACGTCATACAGATATGAGCTCAGCAGAGGAATATATCTTGTGCATTCTGCTAGAAGTCAACTGTAGGAAGTCTGTTAGTGTGTGTGTGTGTGTGTGTGTGTGTGTGTGTGTGTGTGTGTGTGTGTGTGTGTGTGTGTGTGTGTGTGTGTGTGAGTAGGTGGAGTTTGTGACTGGCTCTAAGACCCCACCCTCCGTTGCTGCAGTAAGGAACGCGCTTTCATCCTTCTCTGCTCCACACCTCTCTCCCTTCTCTCTCCTTCTCTCCTCCACACCTCTCTCCCTTCTCTCTCCTTCTCTCCTCCACACCTCTCTCCTTTTCTTCTCTAACGTTACATCCTCCCTCCTCTACATCTCTCCCTTTTCCTCTCCTCCTTCTCAACATCTCTCTCCTCTTTCTCTCGTTTCATCCTCCCTCTTCCTCCTTTCCTCTTCCCTCCTCCTCCTCTTCTCCCTCTCCCTCTCTCCATCCCTCTTCCCTCTACACCTCCCTCCTCCTCTTCTCTCTCTCCTTCCCTCCTCCTCCCTCCTCTATATTTCTGTTTCTTCTGCTCAGTTTCCAGATGGCCGTCATTAAAGTCGCCCTTTCTTATCTACCTCCGTGCTCCCTCTCTTTTCATCTTTCCTTTAAATTAGCTGTGCATGCCTCCCCCCCCCCCCCCCACGTGCCCACGTGCATGCTGTCATTCCCTCCCCTCCCCTCTCTTTCTTTCAGACACAGCTCCGCACTCCCTCCCTCCTCTCCCCGCCTCCTTTTCTCCCTGGCAGTCCGCCACCTAGCAACCCCATCGCTTTCGTTCCCTCGCTCGCCCTACTCCCCTTTTCCCCTCTTTCTTTTTTCCCCTCTGCTCTCCTGCTCTCCTCCCGCTGCCCCTCTTTGGAGCCCGGCCAAAGCGGCAGCCCCTCCCCTCTCTTCGCCCCAGTTATTCATCCCTTCCTCCTCTGACAGCCTGTCACACTCCCCCTCTCCTCTCCTCTCCTGTCCCTGTCTCCTCCTCCACCTCTTCCATTGCCCAGAGAGAGAAAACCCATGAGCTCATCTTTCCTCCATCACACGCAAAATGAAAAAAAAAGACAAAATTCCTACTTCAGCTTCCCTCCAACTATAATGCTGAATGTGTACGTACACCCACGCCCGCACACGTCCTACTGGGAGCGCGAGCTTAGCGCCACAGCCTCCTGCAAAGGTGAATGTGTGTGTGTGTGTGTGTGTGTGTGTGTGTGTGTGTGTGTGTGCGGGCCGAGAACAAATAGCCCGGCAGTGTGTTCTGCCGATGAAGGTCAGATCCTTGTTAAGAGCCTTTGTTAAAACCTAAACGGTTCGTTTGTCCACCATTAGTTTAACTGTCTGATCAATCCCACGCTGCCCACACTGTCACCACTTAGACACACACACACACACACACACACACACACACACACACACACTATCCTAACTCTGGATAGGACAGGACAAGACAAAGGTCAGGCACTGCGTCAACAGCCTCCCATCACTCTCACCCCACTGGCACGTTCAAATCGGTCAAAGGGGTAACGCCCAAACACCTCCGTGTCGCCGGCGAGGAGGGCCCGTGACTTTGAGTTCTCCTCTAGACGTGCCGTGTGTGTGTGTGTGTGTGTGTGTGTGCAGGGAAGGAGAGACCCAGAGAGGGGGAAGGGACGCCACGTCCTCGCGCAGAGAGAACTCATGCGAGCCTGAGCAGCCGGACCAGAGGACGTGGCGGAGCGTCAATGAAATATTCACCAGGAGGAGAGAGCCGAGAGAGGGGGGGACGGACAGCGACAGAGAGGACAGGTATACTGTGGGTTCCAATCCGAAAAGCCAAGGAGAGGCGGAGCGGGCGAGAGACAGCGGCGCAGAGCAGGAGGAGAGAGAGAGAGAGAGAGAGAGACGGAGGGAGCACCCGCAATGCAGACCCCTTCGCCGTCAGCAGATGTGCCTCGTCTCCAGCCACACACGTACTCCCGAAGGTCACTACATTATAAGAGCCCAATCAGCGACCACAGACTACAATGCCCATTTCAAAACTGACACACTGTACATAGACTCTCACAATCCTTCCTACAGTCACACCCCCCCAACGTACACACACACACACACACACACACACACACCCTTCACATGAACCTGTGGTGTTCATCCATTGATCGTCAATCGAAGAGAACAGCATTCACACTTTATGATCACCTCCCCTGGGGAGAGATAGGTTTCGTAATAGCTCGCGTTGCTGCAGTTGAGCGTTTCCCATGCTAGCTCTGACAAACCAGCTCTGTTTGTCTTGTCCTGACATCACAGGGGTTGGCACACAGCCTCCGAGTTAGGTTGCCAACGGAAACCTGTCATTAGGAGGTTGTTTTGCTGCCGAGGCCTCGGAGGAGTCTCTTAACTGTACTCTCACACACACACGCACACACACGCACACACGCACATACATACACACATTACACATTTGGAGTCAGTGTGCATGTGTGTGCATGCCGGCGCATGCTTGTGTGTGTGTGTGTGTTTGCCTGCTTCTAAAGGCTCGTCGTGGCTGCAGCTCACCACGTGTATGGGCGTGCTGCTCAGGTCCCTCTCGGTGACCAAGCGGTCCTGCTCCGTCACGTAGAGCCCCTTCTGGGCCAGCGCCTGGATGACGCCGTTGTGGCCCAGCAGCGGCTTGACGGCGTCGCTGCGCAGGATGAGGCTGCCCGCCCGGCAGTAGAGCTCGGCCGACTGCAGCAGGCAGGCCACGGGGGGCTTCAGGTGCTCCTGGTTGTACTGGTCCCTGTACAGGGGCTCCGCCAGCTCTTCCGGGACCGCGTCTGCACAGGGGTGGCAGGGGGAGAGAGGGGGTTACACAGGGAGGATGTATGGAGCTGTGGTCGTGCTGCAGCGAGTAGCGGAGAGGGTTTGTGTTAAACACACAGTAGGCAGTGATCCCACTACACTTGAAGCCTTTGGGTTTCTCAGGGAAACTACGTTGGTTTCGGTGTGTGTGTGTGTGTGTGTGTGTGTGTGTGTGTGTGTGTGTGTGTGTGTGTGTGTGTGTGTTAAGGAGTGTCCCAAAGTGTATCGCCCTTTCTAATCCTGTTCCCTTACGCGGGGAATCTGATTGGTAGAAAATAGCCCGGCTCACTTTACCGGGGCACCAATATAAACTGGTTAGTGCGTGAATCTGGCAGTGACTTAACCACTAAAACCACCACTGCAGTCTAAACACAGACTTTCACCCTCTTTCCTCTACCCGTGTCCACTCAATGTGAGCGCTGATCAGCGAGCACAGAAATAGGGCATCGTGGCATAACAAGGCCCTAAGACAGGCCGATATTTCTGTTCTCCAGTGAGGCTGGCTGTGTGTTTGCTAGGGGAAGCAGATTGTCTCCTTGTATTTTATAGCACCGCGTGGGCCTAATGATCTTTGACTGACTAATATTATGATAACCACAACTCTAATGTAATCGTAATTCTGCTGTAGCAAGGTACTGCCTGTGTTGTACTATGTCTTTATGCTTCTCTCCCATCTGGAACATCACATGATGAGTCAGTCAATTCTATGTGCGTGCATGTGTGTTTGTGTCTGTGTGTAAGAATGGCTGTGTGTGTGTGTGTGTGTGTGTGTGTGTGTGTGTGTGTTTCAGCAGTCAGCCTGTGAATTCCTTGAGAGTGGGTGAATGTCCTCTTTCCTTGCCAATGAATCACGAGGGGGTGGGGGGGGGGGTCAAGAGACAGAAAGGTACAAGATTGACTTTTCTCCTTCACAACAACAACAACATAACTAAATCTGTCAGGACTCTACTTAAGACATTCAGGAGCTAGTCATCCACTCAGACTTACGTGTTAAAGCCATGACTTAACTTATAGGGATGATGTGGCTTTCACCAAAAGAGCGGAAGGGGGATAACTGCGAGACCACGTAGTCAAAACAACGGCTCCTACTACAGAAAGTTTTTTTAACTGAGGCTAGAACGTTCCCTATATTACAGCCAAGCTACAGTACACAATGACCTAATGAATGAGGAAAGGGAAAAAACTTTGGTGCAGCGAGAAATGTGTACATTCAAGAATGTTTTTATTGTAATACGGAAATTATTTTGGGAAAGCTTCCACAAAGGCAGAATTACTGTTTTTCATGGTCCAGGACAATTTTCCACTGAAACTATTCTAGGGGCTTTTCTAGGGGTCGTGAAAAAGCTGACTCGTCAAGGAAAAACCTATTCCTTTGTGTCGACCATCAAATAGGAAACTGACAGGAAGTAGCTGTCACAGGAAGTCCAGGCACGGGGAGGACCACTCCTGTGGATTCTTGGGAACACAGCAGCACAAAAGAAACCCAAACAGTCAGCAACTTCACCCCTTTTGGTTTATTAACACACCGTTCAAACTGAACCGGCTCAATTTGACAACGATAACAACAGTATTTATTGATAGTAATGCATTGCTGCTGACAGTAGGCCTAACGGATCATTTTATATTGGCTGCCTATTGTATTACTAACAAAAGCCGTTAGTCCATTAGGTTATGAGAGAAAGGACTGATCAGTCCCTTTACTGCAGTTAGCCAGTGCTACACGGTGTGGCCCTGCCTCTGGACCAGGGGCCCCGGGTGCCCACACACACCGCACGTGTTGCTCTGACGAGATCACTGCGGGCGCACTGATGCCTGGGTCCTCGCCATGCCAACCCAACACAGATGTTACCCAAACACAGTAGGGGAAGGGGACTGTCAGAGAGAGAGAGGCGCAGCTGTTGTCGCACGTGGGCGAGTGCTGCACACACACACACACACACACACACACACACACACACACAAACACAAACACGCACACACACACGCACACGCACACGCACACACACACACACACACGTGGAGCATAGACAGGGGCCAGGGGGAACAAGTTTATGGACGACAGAACTCATGAGGCATTCCCTTCTTTGAGAGAACAGAAGCTCTTTCGTTTTGATTTTTCATTGATCAACAGTGAATCCTAATCATCTGCACTGATCACTCAGCAGCAAACACTTTAAATGAGATCGTTCCCTTTGAACATTGCTAGGGCTTAACTGAATCTCCATCCTCAAACTGGCACCCATAGACTAGCTATGAATTGGGCCACTGTGTTCTCAGTGGTACTGGGAGACCAAACTGTGTCACCGTGTGGGACTGGGGGGTGGGGGTGGGGGGACGGATAGACGGACGGACGGGACGGGGGGGGGGCTTGTTAGCTTGCTAGATGCTAAACTCCAAGGAGCGCTGTCCAAGGAGCGCTGTCCAAGGAGCGCTGTCCAAGGAGCGCTGTCCAATGAGCGCTGTCCAATGAGCGCTGTCCAATACTTCTAAAGCTCGGCTTCTTCCACCATTTCATTTTTTTGCCTGGGTGCAGTGTTGGTCTCTATTTGAACTCTTAGGGGTCCCTCTTCTCTCTCTCTCTCTCTTATCCCTCTCTCTCTCTCTCTCTCTCTCTCTCTCTCTCTCTGTGTCTCTCTCTCTCTCTCTTATCCTTCTCTCTCTGTCTCCCTCTCTCTCTCTTATCCCTCTCTCTCTCTCTCTCTCTCTCTCTCTCTCTCCCTCCCTGTCACTAGTTAGAGTGCAGTACTTTTAAAAGCATTCATTAGAAACTGGGATAAACCTCTCAGCTCAGAGCGAGCTGGAATTACAGGGCCTTCACGAGGCCACACTGGCAGGAATCCTTTAAGTTTCGACCACATCGAAGAGAGAGTAGCAGCTAAGCCAACAGCTGGAACTAATGTTGCCATCGATGTACTGTTTACTCCAGCTTTAATAATACAGATAGAAACAAAGTAACGGTAGAAATGCATTGTCAACAAAAACATTGTCATCTGCCGAAACAACAACGTCAACAAAATAGCATACCTAAAGGAATAAAGTGTGAATAACTGGATTTATAAGAGTGTGACGATTTGTAATAATATAGTACAGGCTGACACGCTAGTTGAGCTACACCAGTATGTCTGGGATGTAATCGAACAGGAGACACAGGCAGCATATGGGAATAGGTATTACACATTACATAATGGCCCAATAGGCCTATGCCAATGAAGTTAAGCATTCATAGGAGGAAAAAATAGACATAGCAACAAGTTGAGAAAAAAAAGTAATGCTTCTTTTATCTTTAGCAGGCAGGCCTATGTAAAAATGCCTTTGCCTTTGATTAGAACCATTAAGCAGCAGCAGGGTTATTGGTGTTGATATAAACCAGCTGAATATTGCCCATATCTTTTGCAATAAATTAAGAATACTAAAATAGCTTATATCTCATTTGGGCCTCCTGGGCGACTAACCATGGCCTTACTATTAGATGTGTAAGTGCCTAGGCTCATAACATGACAGGACAGCATTACATTAATTTAGAATTAAAAACAACAAGCGCCACTTACCCGACCCAAAGGCTTTGGCCACAAGCCATTTCAGGCTACAGGATATTTTGGCCCGTGTGAAATCATAGTGATCAAACGCTTTGATTGAAGGGACAATAAACGTCCGTCTTATCATTCCCTTGTTGTCTACCGCGTCACACATTTTCACTGGCGGACTCTAGATTCCCGTTACCGAGAAACAGCTGGTCAATTAGAATCGTGAGGAATTCTACTAACGGCGGATGACATCTTGTCCAAAGGAATTCGACGCAGCAAATTTCCCTTTCCTAAAAAACTTTGAAGGGGCTTATAATTGCACTGGAACGCCGATTGAAGACGCAAACATCCCGGAGCAGTCATGTGAAAAATGTACAGTATCTTGTCCAAATTAGTGAAATATTATTGATGCAGAAATTGCAGAAATGCAGAGGATTTTTACCCATTCCCTGACATCCTCTTTGGTTTTTAAGGTAGTCGATGCACAGTTAACCGAGTTTTAAGAAAAAGAATAGCCTACTAAGATCCATCTTTAGAAGATGATTCAAACAATGAACGGATTCGGTTGCCAATGTCAACGTTGTTCTGTTTTTTTTTCTCTTTATAACTGTTTTCAACATCAACCTCAATCTCAGCGTTGACTCCTTTGCGCTTTTCCTGCCGCACTGATCTGAGACGATATCTCAGGGCGCATGCGCGCTCATACACCCACCCAGACGTTACTCAGTCATTACTGGATGGATACAGTGTATCCAGTGACCATTTCCCGCGCCACACGCTTCCTCTCCTTGTGGAGTACATTCCAGTGCTGCCGTTTTGTAAACCTACATTCTAGGTGGAGGAGGAGTAAAGCCACTCCAATCTGCGGTAGAACGATCTGGCTGTTTGTGAATGACACATCTATGATAGGCATAGGCACATGCTTATAGACGCATTAGCATTTCAAAGATGTTGCATTAGCCTACATGATAAGAAAGAAGAGTCAGACTTATTTGAATTTAAAACCACATATATAAGTATAGAGTTTGGTGTCCATCCAAACTGGAATCACAGACTCAGTTATAATCTGACTTTACATATTATTCACAGCATTATTTAGTGTCAACAAAGTGGTGCCAAAGGAGATTTAGATCTATCAATGATAATGCTAGTCTACCTAATAAGAGTCCTAAATGGATCAATAGGTGTTAAGGGAATCTAGTAGAATTTTTTAATTAAATCCACTTCCTAATACTGCATGCTTGTATGTTTGCCAAGTCTCAATGTGGCTTAAGTCTCAATTTTGGTTCTGAGTTGTGTTACACTGTAAAATAGAAATGCAGAATTATGGAAGGACCTTTGACTAGTCTTAAAGGCCATTGTCACAAGGCCATTGTTGGCCTATGATGCTAATGTCATGTAAATGTGGTTATGAAGTAGTTGTGGTCTACGATCTCCAGTTCACCTCAAGCATTAATACCTAGAGATGACATTGCGGTTTACTTTATTAGCGTATAGCATTATTCTATGGTGGAACAATACTGCTCTCTAGTGTTGATAGGTGGTACTTACTAACTTGCCAATAAATCCTATATAAAGCTGTTTCATCACGTGCCCAGTAGATGGCAGTTAATAGCAAAATATCGGGCCATCCTTCATATCGGTGCTCTTTTTCAGAATTTTATTTCAGAATTTTAAGGAGAAAATGGATACAAATATCGGTTCAAATATTCAAAAATAATATATAAGTAGGTTTCGGCAGTCTAATTACCCTGGGTTGCCAGATTCTATTTATTTGGTGGTGCATATTTTGAATCTGACCTGTAAATCTTTTTTTTGTTTTTTTGTTTAATGAGTTATAACAGCACTATTTCTAGTGAAACACTTCATAGCAGACGCGGTGGAAGAAATGGAAAGAAGAGAAACTCCATGGCAGCCTCATGCTCATAGGCAAGGCCAGTGTATTTATAAACACGGAGGAAACCTCTAACCCTGTATTTACCAGGGGTGGGGTCACAGCCATCGCCGCTGGCCAAACACAGGACTGCTGTCATGAAGCCCCTTGCATAATGCACGGCCTATAGTCCCTCTGTGCTTGGATCTGAGTTAGATGTGCTGCGCTCTATGACCACGTCTGAAAGCCTTACTCTTACTATGTAGGACTTATAACGTCGGCTATATGATAAGAGGACGTGGTAGATGCATGTGTACACACACAAACATACACACGCACGTACGTGCTCAACCACACACACACACACACACACAGGCACATGCGTACACATTTTCTGATATATAACTGCAGCTTTAGGATACCCCTACAGTCAAATGATCTTACATAACTGCAACATGTCCACTTTTATTAAGGTCAGGCCTTTAACGGGAGACATGCTCCCCCAACAGCTGTGTTAGTCATCCTAACAGTCAGTTTACATTCAGGCTGCACACTGGAGACGTACATCACCACCAAACACAGGGAGCCTCCTCCACTTTATAGAGATTCTATCATGCTGTAAAATGGAAACAGAACTTGTTAAAATAAATATCAAGCCATTACTGAAAGGGAACAATGCTTGAAAGTCACCAAAATATCTATTAACTCACTTCATGGTAGTAGAAAATCTTGATTATTTTAAATTGCTTGCAGTATGCGCAGCAACATGGAGTGTACTAAATTCATGGGCACAAAACGTATATGGCGTTGTTCACATTAATGGTATTTGGTTTTGTTATTCATTATTAAGATTGCCATTTTGTTTCAAACAGAACCCAAATGTTGGTATTACATTTAACCTGTACTTTTTATAAGTAAGTATTTACAAGAAGCGCTGATAAAAATTGCATATGCCATTTTCTATTTTACTTTATCTGTACATTAACATATCTGTACACAATTTATCTTACAGTTGTTACTCTCATTTACTGTGTGCAGCGAAGCACACTGATTAACACATTCTATTTAGTTAATATACAAATTCATACTGCAAACCTTGTAGTTTTATGATTTTGGTGTGGCTCATGACAAAAAAATCTGAAGAAAAACAATAATTGGAGTTTTGTGTCTCTTAGCTTCTATTAGGTTTATTCTGACATAAATATGGTTTACGCGACTCAGGAGACAAAGGCTCTTTAAACTAACCCTGTTCTTTTTTAACCTTGTAGCCACACGCATGTGGCATTATCATACAGGAGATCATTCATGTTGTGTGGTAGATCATGTAATTGTATGTGTGCTGTGTTTGGGTAGACATTCTGGGCGTGGGAGAGAATCTTGGGGGAAGACACAGAGGGGTCACATATAAGAGGCTTTAAATGAGACATGTGAAAAGGGGGCCCTTTCTTAAACAGAAACCATGGATTTGAATGAAAGACGTATGAGTGGGGGATGCTCTCTCTCTCTCTCTCGCTCTCTCTCTCTCTGTGTCCCTGTCTCTCCGTCTCTCTCACAGCCTCTGCATCATCCTCATTCAAGAAAGAGAGAAAGAAAGAGGTACAAAGACAAAACAGGAGATGGAGTGAAGGAGATACAAAGCCAGACAGAGCGATAGGGAGACGGAGAGAGAAAGCTGAATTCAGACGTTGGGGGATCGATATCCAGCCTATTTAGAATTCAGTGGGAGACTGGCCTCTCAGAATACGTAGCATTTTTCTTACCCCGGCTTCTCAATTCGTCACACATGCTAAGATAATTTAACGCACTCATTCCTGAGTGACAACTATGCGCTGCACAGACCTGTGAGCACGTGAGTGCTGAAAGGTCTGCACACTCAAATGCACAGCCCATTCCTACGCACGGCCTCAATCAATACAATCATTGCTGCACGTTTAATTTGTCCTAGCTTAAGTATATTTGAAGAAATGAAGTGACGATTGAAATGTTCGCACATGGAGAAAATGAAGGGTTGAAACTCAAACAAGACACAATATTCTCACACGTCTCACGTCTCTCACTTGTAAGCGTATAAGTGATAATTGAAGTGTTTGCACATGAAGCACCTGCATTTCGGCCCCATTTGAAACAATAAAGAAGAGCATGCTACTTTATCAGAGATGTCCTGCTGTTTATATGCCCAAGAAAGGAGGCAGATTTTCGAATACAGTCACTGCGCAGTCCCACAACAATGTTCATTTTCATTACATAAATATTGAAATTAAATAAATACTGGTATATTATACTACCGCCACCAGCCTATGCTCCACCACCGAACAAAAGTAGAGAGGGGTGAAGGTGAAGCAGACAGTCGCTACTGCGGATCACCAACACGAATCCAATCAAACTGCATCCACGCGCGTGTGTTGCTCATCAAACCAGAAATAAGCTCATCACACACTAAGGCTAGTTAATGTTGTTGGACTAACGGGGTCAACAGATGTGAGCCGATGTGACAGCTAACTAGCATTAAATCAGCAGAGCGGCTAAATGAATCTAGCCCAGGGACTGAGCTGCCGCTGCCGAGTGGAGGGGAGATGTGAAGATGCGCGTACTGTACCACACCGGTCCATGCTTGGATGAGCAAGTAGGCCATGCCAACAACAATACAGAGTACACCCTCCAGTGATGGCAGACACACTAACACACACACACACACACACCCACACAAAGGCTGACGGGAAAATGGAGAGGTTTCTGCTCGTATCAGGAGGCCGTCTTACATCAGAGAGACAGGGAGAGCCACTGGCCCTGAGGCCGGAGCCAGCCGTAGCCTTGCGAATGGCACACTCACCCTGAATCAAGGGTGCTGCTCACCAAACAGAGGAGGCAAGGGAAAGGCTGATATTTGGCCACATTAGCATTCTGTATGTGGAGTGTGGTTTGTTACGGTTCCGTGTCCACCATGGCACGGCGGGTAGCGGTGTGCTGAATGTGAAATGGGCGTTGCATATTTAATCTTACGTTACAATGGGCTTCGGAATCATCACGGTCAATATACATGTGACGAATATTAATATAATAGAACCCGAGCCATGAATATGCACTACCTTCTTGCTCGGTTTTAAACACCCCTAAAACCATAACCGTCCTGTCCATATCCACAGGACTGACTGACAGGAGACTATTTACATTCATCCATTACTTGGGTCTAGGCACCTTGTGCTCTGTCTAATGTTGCCACCCTTGATCCGCACAGATAATGTCAACCAACTAGTTTTTAACCACCTGCTCGTCGGCGGAGGCACACAGAATCCATTTTGGTTCAGCGTGTCTTCCACAGCCGATAATGGCACACACTCGGAGAGGACTGAGAGGAGAACAAAGGAGAGGAGGACAGGCTGGAGGAGATAATAACACGCTAATGACGCTATTCAGAGCCGTCCGGAGCTGTGTGAACCAGGTGCTCGCTCGCAGCGGAACCCGAACCGGTGGAGCCCGCTGTGGGAAAAACTGCAGGTCCGAGTTGGCCCCCACTCCGCGACGCTGCTCCGCTCGACCAAGAGCCTGTCCTCCGGCCCGGTCTCCCCCTGCTCTCTGAAAGCCCCGCGGATGTGCTCGTGCAGCGGATGCACGCCACCAAAGGATGCGAGGCATAAAAGCCACGGGAAACTCATTGCATATTCCTACCCCCCTCCGTTCCCCATAATCACCACAATTAGCAGACATCTGCGGTGACTCCGGAGCTGGGGGTGCGTTCATGCAATCAGAGCGGCTTCACAGGCAGCATTGACAGCGACCCCCCTCCGCAATGGGACCTCACTCTGAGGGGAAACATTCCATTAGAATCCCGGTGATTAATTGAGATGGAGGATTCGCCCATGGCGTCACGATAGCAAAACGGAGCTCAACAGGAGGCGGGCGTGATGATGGGGTTTTGGACAGGGGCCGGGTTCCAGAGATGGTTACAGGGAGCGCTGCCATCCAGCTGCTCAAGGGGAACGGTGCACTTGTTGGCCCGGCGTGCGGTTAGCTGTCTTGGTGCACCGTTCCATCAGGACCTGGCCGTGGGAGCAGTTCAATTAACAAAACCCGTGTGTCCCCAGCTCATTACAGTGCACTGCCAATTGGGAACGGTGTACCGATGAAAACCTAATGTTCGCTTATGCAGAAAAACAAATGCAGCAGATGAATACACACCGCCCTAGACTCCAAGGTGCTCTGGAGGATTTCTTAGCAAACAGGCCGAGAGGCTACAGTGTCAATGAATTGCATCAATCCTACGCTATCGCCACAACCCTAAGTCTCTCATTACCATATTCATCTTTACAAGTTCCGACCACTGCTGCTATTTCTCCCACTAATTCTAAGCGGTGTTGATTGGCCCGTTTGATCCATCTGTAGTGGCTGACAGAATTTTAGACCCAACTAATTACCCGAGCAGTGGGAGATGTCACTCTCACTTGGCACAGTGTGGGACGACACCTTGTTTGAGGCCGGGCTTGAGGGGTTGTCATGGAGATCTATGCTAGCGCCGCAGACACGCTCGCTCCATGTGTGATCAGATCAGAGACGGGAGGCTAGCAACGCATATGTTGAGAATGGGAGGCCATGAACCCAGCGATGGATTGCACATTTATTGTAGGACAAACGTGCGTTTACTCACCAAGGCGCGCACGCACGCACACACACACGCACATGCACACACACACATGCACACACACACACACAAACACTCGCACTCAATGCTAGATTTATGGAAGTTACTGTAATTGAAGTTGGAGCGGAGCTGAGAGGGGATTAAGAAGAAGCTTAGAGAAACTCTAACGAAGGCTGTAGCTCTCCTTTGGGTGTCTAAATTTAGACGCTTTAAATCCAGGTGCTTCTTCTGAGATCAAACATTCCCTTCACTTGAGGATAGAACAATATGTTCACACCGAAGATGACACAGATGCTCGATACATAGTTTACGCTTCGAGAAGCCATATTTCTATTCCATTATCACATTCTTTTGGAAAGCTCTCACTTGGCGTTATGTTGGATGCCCAACACAAAGACAGGAGACAAACCCTTCAGTTTTATGTCAGAGGACCTCGCCCTGATAAAAGCCTGGAGCCATGCAGGCAAACTGCAGTTTGGATTGTGCAGAGAAATGTGTTTAATCACCATGGCTACCAGTCAGGAGAGCTTTTTTCAGGAGCCCCCACTGTGGTTATTAGGATTTCTTAGCGAAAACTGTCTGCACATCTCTCACACAGTAAGCCAGTATGTGGACTAATGCCTTACATTCTCTATAATGGAAATGTCTGTGGGGGTGGGGGGACAGGGTATGTAGGCTAAGTGATCATAATGTGGTATGTGTGTGTGCGAGAGAGAGAGAGAGAGAGAGAGAGAGAGAGAGAGAGAGAGAGAGAGAGAGAGAGAGAGAGAGAGCGAGAGAGAGAGAGAGAGACAAACTTAGGGACACCCAGTAGAGCAACAGTATAGTGTTTAACTTGTGTTATTTTTATGTTTATTATTACAATTGTTATTCCAGTTGTCATGTTTAACTTGTGCTATATGATGTTTATAATATACTAACATATATAATTATTAATATTGTTGTTCCAGTTGTTGTTGCTGTTTTGTTATTGTTTTGACCAATGCTTTGACAAGAATTACAATACAGTATTTCATGTCAATAAAGCTTACTGAACTCGAAATTGAAAATTGAGAGAGAGAGAGAGAGAGAGAGAGAGAGAGAGAGAGAGAGAGAGAGAGAGAGAGAGAGAGAGAGAGAGAGAGAGAGAGAGAAGAGAGAGAGAGACAAACTTAGGGACACCCAGTAGAGCAACAGTATAGTGTTTAACTTGTGTTATTTTTATGTTTATTATTACAATTGTTATTCCAGTTGTCATGTTTAACTTGTGCTATATGATGTTTATAATATACTAACATATATAATTATTAATATTGTTGTTCCAGTTGTTGTTGCTGTTTTGTTATTGTTTTGACCAATGCTTTGACAAGAATTACAATACAGTATTTCATGTCAATAAAGCTTACTGAACTCAGTGAAAATTGAGAGAGAGAGAGAGAGAGAGAGAGAGAGAGAGAGAGAGAGAGAGAGAGAGAGAGAAACTACAGCCATAGCATGCATGTGTGTGTCTGTGTGTTCGTGTCAGACAGAATGAGAGTCTGGATGATATCGTTAAATGAATTCATCCATGAACACTTGAGTTGAACATTTACCCCATACCTCTATGCAGCCTGCGTCACCGTAAGAGGAGATGCAAGGTGTTTGGATGTTCCAAAGCTCCTTGACCTCCAGTCCTCTCATCGTGACACACCACAGTAGCCCTGGTGTGAGAGAGACGGAACACGAGAAAGCTTTGAGCATTATCGATTTAGCTGAGCACTCTCTCTGTAGCTGCTAGTGGATTTGAAGTGTGAATTATCCATGCACCATTTCCTCCATACTCCTCTATTGAAGCTCCAGACCCACTTCTTCTCCGCTCCTCTGAGATGCATTTTAGCCGCGCAAATGCACACACATTCCTGCACACACACGCGCGTGCACGCGCGCGCACACACACACACACACACACACACAATATCTAAACAAAAAGACTGTTTAAAATTATGTATGCAATATAACAGTTCGTGATAACTAAACTTTAAAACAACAATAATCATGATACATTAAATAATGATATTGATAAATATTGTCATAAACTAATCAGGAAAAAGACTGATAATATGTGCAATTAAATGCATACTTCCCGAGAAATATGTAATAGAATGTTAATTGTAAGGAATAATGATCAAACAGGAGTATAGACTGCAGGTCAAAAGCATTAAATGTTATTGTCTTAAAAAGATTGTGTGCGTAACTATCAGCCAATCTAGTTAATATTATAATACAGAGAGACGTAGATTGTATAACATTTTCTTCACTCCTCCAACAATTCCCCACCCCAAACATTTTTTTCAATAAAGCAATCCCTCCTCCCCTGCTTTTCTGTTATCCAATAATAGGGGTATATTTCATCAAACTAGCCTGTCTCAGCCAATCCTTGCCGAGCCGGCGATCCATATGAGCCACGTAACTCCCCCTGGTCTTCCAACACAGACCGACATAGCTTGTGAATTGCAGTAGAGGAAGGGGGGTAGTATAGAGTGTGTAGACTACTCCGCGTGAAATAGATGAACGTGAAACCGCCACCGTGACAGACTTGAAGAACCCGCACACTTGAAGAACTTGTCTACTCTAGGGAGCCTCGTGGGAGCTTTAACCTGCTGCTTTGTGAGCAGGTGTGCAGAATGTGTTGCTTTGTAAGTATGACAATATAGTGTGATTTATACAAATGTAGTCATGTTTATCTGTTGGACTGTTGATTGCTAACTGGAACAAATGCTGTTTATTTTTTTTATATATTTTTTTACATTTGTGGTCGTTATATAAAGTCGCCTTCGAGCTTTAACATACAAAGGTGTGATCAATTAGATTTTGCTTTTTACATCACAACCTAGATCAGTCCATGTGTAGGAAATTGCTCGGTGAATGCAGAAGGTGAGGCAAATCCCAGCCCGTCTCAGAGGATCATGTGTAGAAACCCACAGCCCACTGCGTTTTAGTTTTTTCGCTAAAGAAAACATATAATCGTTTCAAACTCAGTGACCCTGGTGCTCACTGCTGCCCGCCGTTCTGAATAGGCACGCTTGAGCTCTAATTGGCGACTGCACCATAGATAGTTGCACATGGTTCCAAATCAAGGCACGTGAATATATGTCCAACGAAAGTATATATTTCTTGGTGCTTTTCAGATACGTGTGTATTCCTTGCAAAACAATTATCAGATGTTAGAACTGGTTATCCTCTTTGAAAATATGTAACATGATTGTACAGCATTTATAGCCTACATGATTTTACATATTCTCTAAACTCTTTATTTAGACTATTCCTATTACGCTATTACAATTGTGCAACACGTTTGTTTTTAAACTTTGTATAGTCCAATGTATTAATTGTGTTTTTACATGTTACATCATTAATCATTTTAAATTTTGATTAATATTAGGCAGGTTATTGTCATTGAGGCAAATCCAAATGTGCCTGAAAGTGCTCGAACAATGATAAATGACGTCTATTTTTAAGGGGAAAAGCGCACTCGCCTTGTCTGAACAGCCTGTCCACACCAACGTCTCCCACTCACAGATATAATTAGACACCTGAAGACTATATCACCAGACAAAACATACCCCACCCTGCACGCGATGTTCCCCATCACGCGCCTCTTGAAGATTTGGAATGAATCTAAAATGTGAATGTGCTCACCGACGCAGAGTAGACTAGAGTCTGTACAACGATCATCTTAACCGATCGAACACAATTCAAACACAATAATCATAAAACCTAAATCTGGCTTGCGTAGACTTGATGGAGCAATGGCTTGCAGACTTTTCTCTTATCCTATGCAAGTTTTTAAATGTGAGATCCCCTGCCATAAGGACTGTATATATTATTCGTTGTGTTGTAGTCTTGAAATAATGCAGTGTTCAGGTTAGCATTTAATAGTGGCCGCTGTGAATGAATGCTGCCTCCCAGGTAGTATTCTCCCAGACTAATGCAGTTGAGATGCTTTATTGAAGTCTCCTTAGAAACTGCCATGCCTACTCACTCCCTCAGCATGCAGTGCCAAACACTTAAGTGCCTGGAGGTTAATGAGGCAGTCTGCATAAATTCTTCTACCATCTGGATATGGAATGCTCTATGGTTGATGCAGCAGTTAAATGGGAGGGGATTGTGCTGCTGCAATTGAATTATTTACAGCACAAAGGGACTGTATGATTATAAGGCAAAACTTATAATATGTGTCCCCCTTCCAAACAACCCTTTTTATATTCTATTGTCCAACATGGTCAATGCAGTGAAGTGCTTGTAAGGAGTCGTCTATGTTTTATTTGGGTGTGGGCCGAATACAAATGAGTACTTTAGGTGTGGTGGTGTTGGGTGTTTTATGGTCACAAGGAAAGGGAGAGAGAGAGAGGGAGAGACAGAGAGAGCAGACTGGAGCGATTGAAGAATATTGATTGGTGCAGAGATGATCAGCTGTGATATCCTTACTTCCTCCTCTCTTGCAGGACTAAGTTACATATAATTCACTTAAGGTCCCTCCACCCGAGAGAGTCTAAGAGAGAGTCTAAGCAGGAACGTCCTAGAAGAGCTGGGCGTGTGCGCGCGCCCGTGCATATTTGTGTGCTTTGGGCTTGTAATTTGGTATATTATGGAAAACAGGGATATTTTTACTTCAAAAAGTGGAAGATATGATTGATAGAAGTCCGAACTCCTCCTTGTTGGATAAAGGACGTCTTGTACCAACCAATAACATCCTCTTACACGAAAGGAAATGGTTATCCTTGTTCTTGGGTTTGTTTTATCAGATGCAAAAGGATGTGTTACCAAAATCCCAACAACTACTCTTTGGATAGAAATATAATTTTCTTGATTATGATTTTATGAATTCCTTTGCTGTCTGAAATAATTGTCTGTTGAAGGACAAAAAGGGCAGGAAGTTCTAGAGTTTCCGTTGAGCGAAAATTGAAGGATAACTTGTGACTTTGACGCTTTAAAAGGATTAATGACGCTCTCACATGACCGCGTTTCTTGGGACGAGCCCCTCCCTTACCTCACATGCCCCTGCATCTGTGAGCCGTTGAACCCTCACAACAAGAGGAAGGATGAGGAGCCCAAACCCTCACTTCCTCCTCTCTGACACACTGTTCCGTAGGCAGTTGTTGCAATGTGTGCCGCCAATTTTCATTGTAGAATTACCCAGCCACCTGGAATAGATAGAGGAGCACAGACCCCTTTCCAGATAATGTACGTGCCGTCCATTAGAGGCGAGGTGAAGAACTGTGATCGGTGTTTCTCTTTGTTTACACCTTTCCAGACGCGCTCTCTCATTCAGGGATCGGCACCAGGAACCCTCTACAGTAGCATCTTTGTGAATAGAAAATAGGTATATAAAAAACAAGAAACTGCACTTAAATGATAATTTAATATGACAGCAGCATTTGTGTGCATGTGATGTATGATGTGTATGGGGGAGGGGAAGTGAGGGGAGGTCAGGGATGGATCTCTGTGCCCGAGGGTCATGGCGACATGACATAATAGATGATTGGGTGACCGTTGACCCCACCATCTAGCCCATGGGCTCGGGTCACACTCAGCTCTTCTCTGAGCCTGGTGGCTCTGAAGATCTGATTCACTAGTTCAGAGGCCAAGGTGACCTTTAACCTGTACCTTTTTAACTGAAAGGTTTTCGGGGTCAGTATGAAATAGACTCTTAGATAAATGACGATGCCTCTAAACGTGTGTTTGGTTGTATGGCGAAGTCTCTCCAATGTCAAATATGTTTAAAACGACCAGGTAAGACTGTGGTCTAAAAAAAAGTAAAAAAATAAAATAAAATGTCTTCACTTTCATTATATTCCTGTGAACTCTATGATGCTGAATGAAGTTGCCTGTCAGTCTAGACAGCCTAACGCATCAAAAAGTCCTTTCATCCTGATACTCAAACAGATATCAACATCAACCTAGATGGAGATAAAGAAACTTGCCACTCTTGTAGTCAAGGCACATTCAATTCCCGAAGTCGGGGCTGTCTTTTCAATTACATTCTCAGTTGGAGACTTACTCTGTAACCTTTCGATATGAGATACACCAGTCTTAGCTGTCAGACTTAAAATATCGGCAAGCAGACCCTATAGACAAGAATCGTTACTTGGAAATTACACACATGTTGAGAAAATAATGGAGGTTTTTAACTCTTTGATCTTGTGTAGTATTGACAAGAATATCGTATTGATATTACATAAATTCCCCTTGCAATATATGCAACGTTTCTATTGTTCTGTAAGGAAAAGGCTTTCATATGGAAGTGAGTACGCCAGGAAATGACAGGCATTCTTTGTGAACCATTCAAAAATAAACTCAAGTCCTCACTTCCTGCTCAAGACCTCGGGAAAACCAGAAGTGAGGAGAGAATTCAAATCTTCACAATCCCTTGACGACAGCTTTTCTTTCTTCTTAGTGTGTTTACTCACATTTTTCCATCAACACTAGGATTTTCATACACATCCCCCCATTGGGAAAAAAAGTTCAGGGCCTCCAACTCCGTTAAGTTTTTCAATCTAAGTTGCACTTAGGTGCCCTCGTTTGTCCTAATTTTCTCTGCGCTCTCCCTGTCTGCTTAAAGTTTATGAGGTGTCACAGTGAGCTATGGTTGCCATGGCAGACAAACTGGAACTGACCGGAACGTGCAGCTTTACATTCAGCTGTTAGCGGTCGGTTTTGGGGAAGAAGAGGTGAACTCACTTTACCCCTACGTCTGAGCAGAAAGTCTTATAAACTCCCCCGTCTGCTGAGCTGGCAGGAAAGTGCAGAAATGAAAGTAGACATGGTATCCACCTCTGTTACCTTTTTAAAAATCCACAATGTTGCTCCATTTGAGAAAGGCATACAGTTAATAAAATCATAAAGAAGAAGATAGCTCTGAAATAGTACTTAGAATTTTGCCGGCCTAGCAAAGGAAAATTCATTATATACAGTATACTTATTACAAGTACGTTGCACAAATCTTATCAAATTTGTTCACTCATTTCCGAGGTCTCGTCACCACGTTTGATTAGATTTAATTGATGGAACACAAAGCTTTTCTATTCCTTGCTGCTCTGCCTTCCGGGTCCTCAGATTCACACTTGCGTCCCATTCCTATCTCCCTCCTGTTGCCTTTCCCACCGTGCCAGGCCTAGCTCCCAGATCTTTGACCGGTGTGGCGCGGCCGAGCGGCTGCTTGTTCCGGTCCCATCCCCACTAAGACAAAGGCAGCGTCTGCAGGGGAGGAATGAAAGGAAACGGGCCAGTGCTGCCACTCCTCTTTACAATGGGAGTGCTCCTTAGTGAGTGTGCAGAACAAATAGCCCCCTTCTCTCTCACCCCTCTTAACAGGCCCTGGGAGTGTGTGTGTGTGTGTGTGTGTGTGTGTGTGTGTGTGTGTGTGTTGTTTGTTGTGTGTGTGTGTGTGTGTGTGTGTGTGTGTGTGTGTGTGTGTGTGTGTGTGTGTGTGTGTGTGTGTATTCGTGCGCGCGCTTTTGCGCGTGCGAGAGAATGTGTATCAAAGGCCCTTCTTTCTGGATATAAAGAAGGTGTTACCTGACATCCACCTGCTTAGGTTCTTGCCGCACTTCAAGTCCTAATATTGGTCAAATGTTGGTGCCATTTCAATGATAATTTAACAGTTTAAGAAAAGAGCGGGAAATGCCCCTGTTTGATGGCATTATATCTGAACAATGATTTGATGGCTTTTTTTATGTTAACTAACAAGAGAATCTAGTCAGCAGGAACTAGATCAATGATTGTTAACCATCACTTAATCAATTATTCTAAATCTATATTTATTTTTTTACCAGGTCTTTGTCGATACGGGGGTGGGGGTGCACAGCGCGGTAGCGTGCAGAACATAGCCCACTAGTACGCCTCGTCAGTGAACTACTCTGCGGCGCACGCAGGGTAGCTTTAGCGTCGGAGAGCCCTGGGGGCAGGGAGCAGAAGCCACAGGAGGCTTTTACGGCCTGTGCTCCAGAGACAACCTGTGTCTCAGGCACTTCTCCCCTGGCTCCCTCTTATGACATCATAAATTCCTCCATTTCCTCTGCTTAGCCTTAGGTGGGTATAAAGGACATACCTGGCCAGTAATTGTCTGACTGGCTCTCTCATCTGTCTGGATCACTATACTGCCGTCGACTTCCTCTGGAGCGAGTGCCACTCGGATAGCCTCAAGATGTGGGAAAGGGTTGGGGGGGTTGGGGAACCTGGACGAATGTGAGGGAGGCCGTTGGGATGATTTGATAAGGAAAGGCAGATTTGTATTTGCCTGTGACGGTTCTAGAAACCAATATCTACATTTAACTCTTTACGTGTCTGGAGTGAACAGAGGACACTCGAGCCTGTAGTAGCTCACCTTGTACTTACACTTCAATTGGAGAACAACAGCCCGTCCTCATTAATATTTTTTTTTTTTTTTTTTGTATGACGCGAGAGGTTGAGGAGAAGAAAAGAGGGGATTACAGAAGAAAGGGGAGCTCGGGGAGAGAAGGCCAGTCCCCGAGGAAACACTGAAGGTTCACACTCATGCGGTTCGCGGTGCGAGTCTCCTCAGGGGAGGCGGGAACAATGCACGCACCGGCACGGCAACATTCCTCAGGGTCGGAAAAGGTCAGAGGTCAGCCGATTGACCTCCTCCACCCTCCCAATCAGAGCAAGAAATATGGACTCTCTCTCGCGTCCTTTGCCTTACTTCGAGTCGATACACTGAAGACTCGGGACTCGGTGACGGGCGATTGTGACAGACTAGACCGACATCAGACGCATGATGACGCAGCGTCTGACTGTCTCTCCCCGCAGTTCCCTCTACTTTTGCAAAGCTGCAATTTTAACAGCTTCGAGTTGACAAATGGGAGTCTTGAAGAGAATTTCCACACCTCTTTTGGGGGAGGGGAGCATTTTGATCAGATCTGTTGAAAATGCCTAGCTTCAAATTGACAGAGACAGAGTGAAGGGACGATGCGGTATCTCATACGTTTTAACAGCGGCAGCAGTAGCAAAGACTGAGAGGGGCCCCATAAATCAGTAACATTAGAGATCAGTAGAGCAGCATTACTACCCCAGAACAGCTCCATTGGCAGTGGCTCTGTGCCGTGGGCCCGCTAGTATTCCTCCCACAGTAGCGCTGAGTCATGTATTGCTGGCCATATTGCCTGTCCTATAGAATAACATATCCAGATGTGTAGAAAGCCAAGAGCCCACGGTAGGTAGTGAACCATCACACTGCCTCCAGCCAGCCACCACACCATAATTACTGCTCCTACAGTAGGTTTACTGTAAAGACCACAGTGTATAATCAGCGGGAGTGACATGGCTAAGCATACCAACGAGCAGCCTGGAAAATATTTTAGTACTGCATGGGGAACGTTTTTAGGGGGACTGCCAGTGGACCACATCAAAACTATAGTGTATTCTTTATTTTGAAGTTGGGAGGGGATGGGGAGGGGGGGGGGGGCATATTTTATAATTGCGCAGAGTGAAGGCCTCAAATGATGCCCTTGTTTATTATTTTCCCAAAGACCACGTCTAGCGTTGGCCATTGAAGTCCTCATTTATCTAGTGTGTTTGTGTGTGTGAGGGCCCTACTGACAGAGTCTGTTAGTCATTATGAATGAATGTACAGCATGCACTGTTTTGGACATAAAACTTCATTAAAGCCTCGCCTGCAGCTTCGGCAGACCACCCTAGAGACACACCAGTGGCACTTCCTGAACCATTTCCCCTAAAATGTTTTCCTTGGCGAGCCTCAGGGGAACCGTTTTGTTTTATTTCCAGGTTGCAGTTTACATTTATCTTTTTTGAGCTGGAAAGTTTTGAAACATTTTGATAAATCACATTCTCCCTTTGTAATTTTACAGGCTGTTGAGCAGATAATGTTCATACTTTCTCGGCTTGCTTCTCCTGCTTGTGTCTTGTGAAGCCATCTTCTGTGGAAAACATTGTAATTAGAAATGTGCCCCAGTGTGTAGACATATTTGGAGCTGTTGATGAAAATGGTGGGGGCAGTCACTGAGTGAAATCTACATAATTACTTGTACAGACACATTGTGAGTGACAAGCAATTTTTGTTTTGTTGTCGGTGTGTGTGTGCACCTTGGAGCCTAATGCTTTTATATATATAGTTTACCATACAGAGTAAAATACAGGAAGAAGGAATCCTTCACAGGCAGTGAAATGAAAGCCTTTCTGACTGCAGCCGTGGAGCTGCTCCAAGATGGCCGCCACTTATTGTGAGGAACAAATAGTGCCTTTTTATTTTGTCTAGCAGCTGACGCCTTTCTCCACCCACTCCCTAAAAAAAACAGATTTTTGTCTGGTCAGGAAGAGTGGCATTTATTAAGGAGAGTGAAAGACCTTGATATTCAAAAAATAAACTTGTGGTTTGCTTTCTGAGGGGGAGAGCCCTCTGTTTGCCATATGGTGTAATTATCAGCTCTTTCTAAAGACTGTCTCCCTCCACCAACTGTGTGTGTGTGTGTGTGTGTGTGTGTGTGTGTGTGTGTGTGTGTGTGTGTGTGTTGTGTGTGTTGTGTGTGTGTGTGTGTGTGTGTGTGTGTGTGTGTGTGTGTGTGTGTGTGTGTGTGTGTGTGTGTGTGATCTGATCTCCTGTCTATGCCCCCTGTGTAATGTTGAGACTCATGGCCTGCTGCTTGGCCTCCCATTCAAGCGGGTTTAGCAATGATCTCTCCCTAACCCCCACCTCCACACACACACACACACTCACACACACTCACACACACACAAACAGTACCCTGACACAATAGAAATATTCCCCTGAAGAGCGGGGATCCCTGGAAGGGCGTGACATTGAACTGTGGGGATTAAGAAGAAATGCCTCACTGACACCAAGGTTGCCATGGCAAACCCACGTTCTCCCCGCCTTCCCGCGAACGCCGATTCTCATTTCAGGCCTGTTGTGGGGCGAGGTCCCAATATGTGATAGGGGCAGGGAAGCAGTGCTATGTTATGATTTTGGCCTCTCATCTCTGCTGGTACAAGAGACTGTTGCCAAGAGTGTGGGGGTTGGGGTCTGGTTTCGGGGAGGGTGGAGTGAATACAAGGATCAAGCCCCAATAGTAGCTCGGTCTCCTTCGAATGGTCAAATTGTATTAGAGGGATCACAGGCAGCGTGAGATTGCACATTATTTGAGGATTTCATTAACATGTAAAGGTGAACATGTTTATGGGATTATTTCATGTTGTTGATTATATTCTACCCACATTTAAGTTTATAGATTTTGCACACTGTTACTTTGACAAAACGCCTCAACATACTGAAAAACAACTCTGTCCAGTAGCTACTGTAATGAGATTGTTAGCTGCACTCTCCTTGTGCCTCAGTCATCAGTCATTCCATTATAGTAGATCTTCTAGCTTGACGTCAGCCCCCAAGTCCAGAGTAATACTCGATGCTAGGCTAGCATGCTGAATGACGTCAGCCCCTCAAGTCTCTGAAAGAAAGTGATGAATGAGCACATTAGCATTAAGCGCGGTGATGTTAGCCTAGTTCTGTGCGGTTGTCAGTGGTCATTACTCCCCCAGAAATGACATGCCGGTGACAAAGAGGCTCTCAGTCTGTATCTTGGAGAGGGCTTGCATCGAAATGCTGGACTGCGCAGTGGGACATTGCCATATTGTTCTTTGAGTAGAAAGATACATAAGTGGCATTGTGGGCTTACAATTGGTCCTACAATATCGTGAGGATTGTTTGGGAGGTGAAGCCTCAAAGTGTTACGCAGCACAGCAACAAAAAAGAGAATGCTTTTCTGTGCCCATTATTTAGATTCCCTCTGATTGATCTTAGGCTGCATTAACCGATGCTCCTGACAAAATAGACAGTTGAAAACACTTTCTAAAAGGGGGACTTCCACCTTTGTCCACAATAGATTCCTTCAGGAGGCTATTTATATAATTTACTCAGAATGTTTTGATGTCCACTGCATGAAACACATCACAAACGGAACCAAATTCTCCTTTTCTGTCTTTCAGATGACCTTGCATACTGGACCAACACCGGCTCGAACGAATGACTGGACAAAGAGCTATGACTGTATTTGATTGGTCGTTGTCCTGCGTGTTCTTATTTGATTGTATTTCATGTTTATTATTGTTCTAATGTTTTAAGTATTGCATTTGAGCCCCAAAACACTGCAGTGCGACTAGGCTAACATCTTCCATCTCTGACTGCTTTCCCTGTGAGCGTTGGTCTCAATCTTTCGCTCTCTGTCTTGTGTCGTGATGTCTCAGGGACCATCTTTGGTCCGTCCGTCCTCAGTTGCCTGTCCTTGTCCCGTCAGCCCGTCAACCCGCGCCCCCCGCCGCCCCCCCCCCGCCCAGCCGTCATCTCCGCTCACACTCTCACCCAAACACACACGTACGCCGCGGCTCCTGCTCGCTCCGGTGAACATTCAACGCTGTCGGTGAGTTTGGTATGGATCACATAAAAACCATCGACCGTTGACTGTGCCCTGTGGCCTGCGCTGACGTCAGTGGCACGCGGACGAGGAAAAGGGTTCCGTGATGGCGGACGAAACCTATCGGAATGGGAGAGGGCGCATAGCAACAAACACACACACACACACACACACACACTGACGGCATTCTCTGCACCCTCAACGTTTAAAGGTCACAATCAACATTCATTGCTGTCGCTGGGTTGGACTGTGTGGAAAAGCTCGCTGAACAATGAGTGCAACTGTGGCCCCGATCTCCCCCTGACTCTTGTCTCATTCATTACTCCAACCGGATGTGAAGCCTCCCCATTTCTTCAATTTATATGTCTGTCTCTGGCTTCGGGAGTCTTCAGGGTGAAAAGGAAACACACAAATAGACTGCTGGCTGCATGCTCCTCTCCTCTAATTGGTAGTTGTGTGCGCAGCAAGGGGGAAGGAAGTGGAGTGAATGTGTAATCATCTGGAGTCTTTTTCTCTTTTAGCTTTTTTACCCCTCTCTTTTCTGTTTCTGTAATTATACAGTGGGGTGTGTTCACCGTTTCTGTGCAAGGGAATGTGTGTGTGTGTGTGTGTGTGTGTGTGTGTGTGTGTGTTTATGCGTGAAGGTTGGGAGGATGGGGACCCATAAATACATTTTGTGTTTCTGCATATACACTCACTTTCCTCTTTGAACTATTTGTGCGTAGTGACAAGACTCCTGCATTAAATGTCTGGTTCGCTCCCGAAGATCGTTTTCACCTTTTCGCCGGCGACTGCCGTCTCCTCCGCCGCATCATTATCTGTGTTTGGGTTTTTCCTGGGCGACTGTCTGGCTGGCTGCTGCTTTGTGTGCGTGTGATAGAGGACCTGTCTGGCCTATCTCAAAGTGCAATATGTTATTACCTTCTATATGCTAATGTCCCGGGCCCCAGTGAAGGAACGCGGTCGGTAACCTTGGTTTCCCCCCAGACGGCTGGGTGCTGGGCGTGTGCTGATACATCCCTCTACCATTCATTACATGCATCCCTATTGATTCCCTCATGTTGACTCCTGTATCGGTGGCTCACGCAACGCAAACACACAGTACACATGAGGTAAGCATATTTCATAGAATTCGAAGAAGGCGCGACGTGTCAGTAGAAGACAGTGTTGATGGCGCTGAGCCCCCCCCCCCCCCAAAGGTGCAATAAAGTTACACTAAAACGAGAACAGTTGTGTGGTGTGGTTATTTGGTCTCTGAATGGCAAATAATTCCATCGTACTTTCGTTTTAATATTTTGCACACATGCCTTTCTGCCTCTGCTTCAAGTACCCCAGTTGCTCAACACCCATTTGCTCTTTAGCCCAGTCCTCGTCCGTCCCACCGCTATCTTTTCAAAGTGAAACCTCCCCCAACACCGTCTTGATGGAGAGACTGGTGTCCCCTCTCCCTCCCCCCTATCCGTCATCCCCCGCTTCCCCAGCCTCCCTGTATTATTCATAGACAAGCACTCTGTGCAGTCGTGCAGAACAGGAATGCAGCGATGACTATGTAATAATGGCTGGCTGTGTGGCTTGGGAGCATCATCTGGGACAGCGTCATGTGACCGAGGTAAAGGACAGTGAGGTTTGGTTTTCGCAGTGTGGTTAATGGCCTTTGTTTGGTGTTTAAAAGATATCAGGTTCAATTCAACGTCAGGAGCCGAAAACAATCTCCGTTTGCACCAACTCGTACAAAGTATAGGGCCCGATTGAAGAAGGGCAGATGGGCTGTTGTGCCCTGGACGTTGAAGAAGGAGTTCATGGGGGTTGTCCCTGCTGAGCCACCTGCCTAAGTATCTACAGACAGGCTGGAACACACAGGTCCTTCACAAATAGGTCATTCGATTGACACTGAGTAAATATTGGTTTGTTAAGGTTACGCATAAAAAGGCATCCTTATTTAAGCTTAATTCATATTGTACTGGTGGCAATTTACTGTTTTACAGCTAACTGACTCGCCCCATTTTGTTAAATATTTCACTGATCCGTAGTCTCCGGTCATCATAATCACCAATGAACAAAAGTGACAGAAAAGGTGATGAAAATCTTACGAGTTCCATGTTAATGTATAAAATAGTGTACTACCTCCATCTTGTGTTTAATTACGGTATTACAATACATTTAGGTGAGATTCCTTACAAACTTTATATTCTAAATAATAAAATATATTATCAAATAATCTGTATACATATTTATTGAAGATTAAAATACAAATAATAATGTTACAATTGTAAAATGTTATTATTTGTGTATTTTGTGAAAAATGTTGCTAGCCTCCTGTATATTCAAATTTTCACATATTTCACAAATATGTCAAAGTCAAAAGTAGTGAGTTAAAAGAGACAATATTAAATCCTTTGTTGGTATGTTTTGAATTAGCCATTAAAAGCTTTGCAGTTGCATTTACATATCCTAGCTTAAAGTAGAAAATATTATAAGGAGAAAATTCTTGTAATTTGTGTTTTTTTAAGCAATATAAAGTATGACTCTTACTGTACATTTAAACAACAATCTGCAATGTAGAGATTTGAATTATCCTTTGGCCATCACGGAATACTACTGTACTTTAGTATTTTCTTGCTGTGTTTCTCCCTGAATACAGTCAAGCTGTTAAGCGCTATACTAAACACTTTAAACTTAGTCCTTTTCAAATGTTCCAACACTTTCCAATTCTTGCTTCAGCTAACATCGCAAACTGATTCTGGCTCTGGGTCTAAGGACAGTCTCTCACAACATTCTTCAGACCTAACTGGCCTGCCGCCCCTCAACAATCTGGATTGTCATCTCCAAAAACTCTGAGCTGTTCCTGGTGGTAAGCCTGTCAAAAACAAGGTCTCCAGGTGCATTCATGTCATCATACAGATGTAAATTTCCATCTACGAAATTACGGCCATCCACCTACCACTTGTTTTAGTTCGGAAAGAACAGTGTGATATGCTTTCATCTCCAGTAGGCCTCCCTTAAGAGTTAGAGCTTTTCTGAAGAGTTTGATAATGAACTTGAAAATCAGACCAAGTGCTCTGCATCCTGCTCCGAAATGTTGGACTCAGGTTTGTCATCAAACTCTTTTTTTCTCAATGTCCTGAAATCTATACCGTCTCCTGTTTTTGTGTTGTGTCACTAAAAGCTCTTAACTGAACGCTCAGCTCCAGACCTTAACGTGATTTCTTCTTCTTTGAGGTCACAGCCCTCTTGCAACCAGCAACGATCTTCTCAAAAAGCATTCGCATTGTTTTTGACTGGTGAGCCAAGGCGTCTACTGTACGCCACAGAGGAGTCAATTCAAAAGGAAAGTGTGGGCTTTTCAGAGACCCTGACTTCTCAGTGGAAAATATCTAGAAGCCTGAGAAAGACTTCGCTCTGCTGTCCATCTGCATCCGTCATAAAAAAGAGAACTTTCCAGATTTGGATTTTACTTCAAGACCTTTCATCTCACTTGACACAACTTTTTGTACCACTTTAACCACTTCAAACGAGATTTGATGTTGTTCTGTCTCGATGCAGAACAGCCTTTCGCAATCAGTTCGGCAGCCTTAGTTTCCCCTCTTTATAAATCTAGATCAAAATTGTTTTCCAGCACATCACAAAACTTTTCATTAAATGTTTCACACAGAATTGTAACACATTCAAATACTTAAATGGTTGACCTATTGTTCAATTCAATTGGCCACTCAAATACTATCTACTATATTGGGCCCAAGACATATAAGGTTTTCAAAGTAGCAAGAAAATATATAGTTACAGTTCCAATTCCCTAAAAGGCTTTTCCATGTTCATTAGAATGTCTCTTATACGCCCTCATATTAGTTATGTTCAAGAATAAAGCCGATCATTTTTATTGTGATGTATGTGAATGTACCCTAGTAAAATGTAATTCAGTATAACGAGTGTTTTTTCACAAATACACATTTTATCCATATTTTTCATAAAAGGTTATACATATCCTTGCGTAGACTGGCAGAAATATAAGTCCCCAGAACAAATGACATTATTTTATTTTGAATACCCCATATTTGATGTGTAGGACTCAACATTTGTTGAAGGTTTTTTACAAAAACGTCCTGCCTTACACTGAAAACGTACAATAATCAATAACAACATCTTACACTTCATCCTTGATATTTGTTTTTTTCTCTCTGAGTCAAGAAAACAAAGTTATTGATTTTTCATAAACAATTCTGGTGTTATACTGTATGACAGTATTCTATTACCCTTAATGACACTAAGGCCCACAAATATTGATTAAACGTGATTACTTCATCAATAACAAAAAGAATCATATGAACCTTTATTACTTGCAGCAGTAGTATTTTTCTTTAAGCTATTTAAAAAAAAAACTAGCTTTGATCAAAATTATCCAGAAGCAGTGGATATCTTTCTCTAAGTACCTTAACATGCATTTTTTTAAATGACAATAATCAGTATTCATGTAAGAAGTACATATGAATTGCATTAATAAATGTTTAAAACTAGGGACAATCTAGAATAACAAAGCTAATGTCATTCAACATAACGGGTGACATTATGGTATAACATGAAACTTAACATGAAACCTTTGTTGTGCTGAAAGACAGACATAAACATATTTAACAGGCAGTTCTTGGCCCAAATATATAAAGTAATGACCGTGATCTATAAAGATTGTCCTTACTTTTCATATTTAATACATTTGTTTTTTTTATAAAATAATAACATTAAAGTATGTTTTCTGAGTTGTGCTGGAGGACCTGTTTATGCCTTGGGTGTTCATTCATATTTGTAGGATGAATTTCTACATTTTAAAAGCACTTTTGTCGTTAGAATGTTAGTGTAACCCGGACAGCTAGGACATATTGACATTTTAGTAGGCCTACTTCCTTAATTTAGTAGTTTGCAAGACAAATATTTCTTGGTCAAAAGACCGGTAAGAGTTGAGTGATTTAATTTTGTATTTATATATATTTATAATTTTATGTTAAATGAACGGCTGTTGGACAAAACATTTACACATCTCGTCTTTGACCCACACACTGTATACTGTATACTTAAACCAAAATCTAGTATACAATTTTTATAATTTTTATTTTACAAATATTTCCTTAAATTGTTAGTGTACCCAACTGGAACATGTAACCAAAACCCTGGCATTTTTGTATTTATATACTAATGAGCTGATACATTAAAAAGCTCTTTAGATTGTCTAAATCTGTTTAGAGAATTAGTATTTTATGTTTTGCATCGTCTCATCTGTGAGACCTAGAAGTGTGAAAAACACAGTGCCTTAAGCCAGGCCAACCAGGCATTTGCAGGGTACAATGTTGGTGCTACATTTCTACACATGGCTTTTCAGTATAGAGTTTCAGTGAATATGTTGCATAGTGATGACACCTGATTGGAATTCAGACCTGTATTTCAGCTTAGTCAATGAATGGGTTCATTGAACTTCCTCATGGTGATGTCAGAGGACTTTTACTATTTCCTAATCAGAAGAAAGGTAAGGCCCATGGCATGAGAACATTTCCAGGGCTGGAATTTCCCAATGGAGATAAAAAAATTCTTTATTAAATTAACAAGACTTGCCCTGCACGTTGACTCTAATAATTGGATACTTCCTCTTGATGCTTTTGTTGCAATTTTTTTTGTGTGAAAAAGCGAATACCAAGAATGTCAGGTAAAAAGCAGACTAATATTTATAATAAAATCATGTTTATTTTATTTCAGCACAGTTGATACAAAGACATACTTACATTTACAACATTTAGCTTGAAATTACACATAAAGCTACGTAAAATATTCAGCTACACATACAGACGGGGGACAAATTCAAGTAAAAACCAACATTTAAGGCTGTAAGGTGTTGGGCCACCATGTGCCGCCAGCACAGCTTCATTGTGCCTTGGCATTGATCCTACAAGTCTCTGGAACTCCACTGGAGGGATGGAACACCATTCATCCAAAAGATATTCCCTCATCTGATGTTTTGATGATGGTCCAAAATCTCCCATACGAGTTCAATTGTGTTGAGATCTGGTGACTGCAGAGGCCGTATGACATGATTCAGATAATATTCATACTCAACCAACCATACAGTGACCCCCTCTTGCCCTGAGCATGGTGGCACTGTCGTCAAGGGAAACGCCACTTCCATCAGGTTTTTCCATTAATTTGTCACTCGTCTGTATTTTCAGACACTCTTTAAACGAGGTTACACTCTCATTGCACGGCAAACGTATTAGGTTGAACAACTGTAAAACAAATTGATTGAAGACGCAATAGAACTTATAGGCCATGATACGGCTGGAGGCGCTTAAGGATTCAGGTGTGCTCAGGAATACACGTCTCCTTCTACTGGTTAGGATGGTCCTGTCTTGTTGATGGACAAGCTGTGTGCCCGAGTCCTGAAAACCAAACAAGCAAAAAGCGGATGAGTATTTCCTGCATGTGTACCACTTCTGTCTTTAATTTGATTCGGTTCTTTTACATAAAGGACTTAGAGTCGTACCCCATTCGACTGACATATTCCATCACCCAGCGTTCTCTTGGATTGGTGCATATATTCAGAGCCTTTCTGGTGTGGAAACTAGATGAGAAAACAAATGCAACCGTATGAACAATGAAATGCAGTATTTTCTTTATAGGAACATTAAATGTTACTCAGGGATTTATTTCATTAATAAAAGTCAAAGACACTTACATGATGGCGTGGATGCGACACATTCCATTTGGGCTTTGAAGAGAGTAGCCTTTGATTGCCCAAAATGGAATTTGTCCATTTGTATACTCTGTGCAACAATGCATTCGCCTTGCTGTCAAAATAAAACAGAAAAAGACACAACAACAAAAAATGAATGCCAGTTTGAGAGATTAAAAGGCAGATATTTGAAGAGGCACTGTGGAATGTACAGGTGCTGGGTAAAATATCTTACAAGTATGTTCGTTGTTAATCACTTCAAATTAAAAGCATAAGCAGAAGTTATTCAAATACACATTAATGTTGTGCAGTTGGGCATCAGAGCGCACACAGTATGAATATGAGTGTATGTATAGATATGAGTTCAGAGTGTGCTGGAGATAGTCCAATTCAAGTCTTTGCACAGGTGCCCCATACGGAGAAACAGGAAGGACCTGGTCTCACCTGCTGATGTGTCTGTAGCAAACAGACCGACGACAAGGAGCAGTAACAGTGCCACTAGTGGGAATCCAGCTCGGGCCATGTCTTCTTCAATGTTGATTAGTAGTTTGGGGCGGAAGGCTCGTCTGTCCTGTCTTCAGGTGGAGCTGCAGTACTCTGACAGGCTACACGCGTAGGGCATTATATATCCTCCGGGCAAGGTGGAAACGTGCTTGGAGAGAACGTGGGGTTTCCTGTCGACCTGTTTAGAACCGGTTTCTAACAGCGAAATGTCCCACTCACTTTCACCCTGCCAAAACACAATTACATTCTTATTTGAATATTTAATTGGATTGAGGTCATGCTCATATAGTTAAGGAAATAATTTGCAGAGTTCATTTGTAGGGTTTAAACTATTATGTTGCATCAGTGGGAAAATATTAGCAATCTGAGGACAGATATATTACGTGTGACCATTCCCATTGTGCCAGACAGTATGTGTAAGTAGCATAACCATATACCAACCTCAATCAACATAAATAAAACACAGTTTTAACATTATAGTTGATAGCCATCAGAGAGGGGCAAGTACAAATTCTACACCACTGTTGAAAAGATCACAATATCATAATAGCAAGGTCATGGTATTCTGAGACCACTCAATATACAGTATAGATTGACAAAAGATAAATACAAATATTCAAAAGAAAGCTGAAAACTGTAAGTGGATAGTTTTAGTGATAGTACTGTAGGCCTATGGTAATGAATGTATTTCGCTGTTGAGAGACGTGTAGGAATTTTAATTTCAATTTAGTGGTTGTTGTATATAAGTAGAGGTGTATTTAGTACTATGACAGCGTGTAGATTTTAAACTACGGCTAAAAATAGATCAAACAAGGGTTGAGTTGAAGGTCATTGCGTAGGTTTATTCTTACAGAACCAGTGGAGCAAGAGGGAATTATCGGAGGAACTGTAGACGTGTTTTTTTTTTAGGAAGTTTACATGCACGCATATCAATTTAATTTGACAATACATTCAGACAGAGTGGCTTACAATCTATTGTATGGTGATCCCGTCACAAGTTAGCGAAACAACATGTGTAACCACATGACCAGGCGGCAAAGCGCTGTACTTTCAGAAGTAGGTTGGGTGGATTGTGTAATACAGTTGTTTTATGGGTCAGAGGACCACAATGTCTCCAACAACCCAAAGGGGAAAAGATCAATTGTTTGAATTAAATAGGTCGTTACAAAATGCTGATTTCAATATACTGCACCATACCCGTCTCTCACAAACCACAACCTTTTCCGCTTTGCCCCTTAAAGATGAAATACTTTAAATGTATAAGAAATGAACGTGTGATTTCTAAAATGGGTGATTGCCTCTATAAACTAGATTATGGGCATACATCTGCTAGTTGTCACATGAATAGCTGAATGAAATAAGATAAATTATCTCAAACCAACTGTTGCCTTATGGCACTACAATAATACAAACTACAACCAACAACAATAATAAAGCAAACCCATTTGTAAACTACTGTAAAAAAAAACAATTATTATTCTCTCATATTCATTCATTCTGTAATACAAAATTATAAAGTTGGAGAATCGGGATGCCCTCTCCATTTAGCCTAACACGAAAATCAGGTGAAAAGTAGAAAAAGTATTATATTGTCACACCTGTGGGCCAGATACGGCTTAAAATAGATTGTGTCATAAAGGGTCATATAGCTGATGGAACACCACATAAAATTACAGACAGAAGATAACGGATGTATGATCAATTTAATATTATCATAAACAATACAATTTCTGTAAGACATCTTTTACAGTATGTTTGACTCAGCAATCAGAAATGTGTTTGCTACAGCACTACCCCATCGGAGAGATATTTTATTTGAGTTCTGAACGTGTCATTATGGTTAATACATGGTACCTACATGGAATGAGATGGTAAAAACAAGTCCTATTACTAATGAATGTATGTGAAGGAGTATATTCAAAACAACATACTTATTTAGTATCAGAGGGGTTATTGTTGTAAGAAATAATACAAATTATATTAATGCACCAAACAAAATATTACACAATTGAAAATACTTTTTTGTTTGTTTATTTTTACATTGTTTATTCAATACATTAGCATGTTCCCCTTTTTTTGCTTGCAGGCAAAAATTTAAAGTTGTAGGGAAAGTACTACACGGAACCCGAATGGAAGGGGTTTTGCACAACAAGCAGCCTTTAGCGCAACCTTCCCATTTGACCCAATTACACATCAAACCAAGTTTCCATTTCTTGTGATGGGTTAGTGTGGTACAGTGTGTGGTTTTAAAAAGGCATCACATTGAGAATGTGCAGAAACTTTTATTATTAATATAATTTTTGTAAACAATTAATATTAGGGTTGTTATATAAATTATACAATACATTTGAAGAACTTCACCCGCATGGGTCTGAGTGGGAAGAGGAAACTACTGACTCCAGGTGCAAATAACTATAACTCTGAGTTAAAGCAATATGTGAGACCTTATCAGGCTTAGTCATTCTCTAGAAAGGCATCAATGTAAATCTGAACTTTTTTACTTTCAAAATATTAAATTTATGTCCATTTCCGGTAGATTGACTCGGAGGCCGCCGGGCAGACCTAGGACCAGGTGGAGGGATTATATCTCCACACTGGCCTGGGAACGCCTTGGAATCCCCCAGTCAGAGCTGGTAAATGTGGCCCGGGAAAGTGAAGTTTGGGATGCCCTGCTGGAACTGCTACCTCCGCGACCCGACCCCGGACAAAGCGGACAAAGCGGATGAAGATGCTGACGTCCATTACCACAAGCAATAACAACGTGTTATGTTCATGACATTTTTATGTATGGATTTCAGGTATTATTTAAATCATGAAGAAATCCATTAAAATACCATGCAACAATAGGGACTATAAAATAATATTTTTGCATGCCACCTTGCATCATCAACTATAATTAACCCAAAGAACATAAAACACTTCAATCAACAGTATCGAGTCACAATCTGTACCAACTGAGCTTCGGAATATTTCTGAATGCTATATGATTGCTGACCGTGTCTCATCAACATTTCCTTCCATCTACTTAACCAGGACGAAATTGGTGCTGGAGATGTTGTCATGCGGGATCTAAGATATACATCGTTTTCAAGTTTCAGTTATATTGTTAAAATGGGCAGATAAAAAGGGTTACAACAGAGAGGCCAAAAAATAACAAAACATTTCAACTAAATAAAAGAGTAAATTAACAGACAAGAAAAATAGGTATTGTTTCTGAAAATGAATTAAATATTTTGAAACCAAATAATATGTTACTGTAACGTGTGCATGCATTTAGTTACAAACATCTAATGTGTAATTCACTTTTCAAACAGTGGGTGGCCCCCATGTCCCGTGTACAATTCACCAGGAAATTCAGAAAGGAATAAGTGCATGTCTCGCCGGGTAACGATTGTTGCTTGTTTGGATATTCTCCGATTTCTTACCAATTATTCTGTAATGGCAACTTCATTTAAATCTGCCACACAGTGATTTTTATTTCATGTCAGTGTTAAAGGACGTAGCATTATTCTAGTGGGAGCTACAGTATTTGCAAGCCACAGTTGCTGCTAGCTAACGTTAGCGGTTACTCATAACCAGGTTTCTGCATTAGAGATAAACCGTCCTGCTGATTAAAGCATGGAGTTCGACTAGCCATGTAACGTTTAATTACGCATCTACTTATGCATGTTCCTGTTTAATGCTGCAGCTTGTCTGGCGGAATATGATGTTTTGCCAGGGAGTGCGCTGGATGTTGTCAGTGTCTGTGTGGCAAAGGAAGCGAGTTCAAGGCACTGATGTTTGGAGTTGATCATATCATCTCCGGTTTCCGTCTCTAAATTATGAAAAGCGATAAAGGGGCTGATTTAGGAGGTAAAGAGAGTCTGTTTGAGGACACAGACTTTCCTTCAGATGACACCTCCGTCTTCTCTGACTACTCCGTGCCCATTGCAAGGCTGAAAGGGGACATCACCTGGCTCCGCCCACAGGTAAGGTGGTTGCAGACGATGAGTATGCTAGGATGAATTCTGATAACCTCGATAACTTCATACCCTTATACTGTTTTTAATACTTCCCACAATCCTTCAGGAAATCTGCCCATCTCCAAGACTGTTTCCCGACAACATCAACGAGGGGCATGCAAAGCAGGGCTTATTGGGAGATTGCTGGTTCCTATGCGCCTGCACCATCTTGTTGAGAAACAAGCATCTATTGAGCAAGGTAGGCCTCTGCTTTCAGTTTAATACTGTGGATGCTAGTCAACAGCTCAGAACTAAATGCATTACAAAGTTTAGATGTTTCCGAGAAACACTGCAGACGCAGCCCTTCTGGATATTGGAAACGGTGAAGCTGTGTTTTCTTGGTGCCCAGGTGGTGCCCCCGGGCCAGCCCCAGTGGGGTGAGGAGGGCTACAGGGGCTCCTTTCTGCTCTGCCTCTGGCAGCAGGGGCGCTGGATAGAGGTGACCGTCGACGACCGGCTGCCCTGCATCGGCTCCCAGCTCTGCTTCTCCTGTTGCCAAGCCGCCACTGTGTTTTGGGTAGCTCTGCTGGAGAAAGCCTATGCCAAGTAAGACTTAGCCAACGGGATCACTATTATGCAAGGGCACGTCATACGCGGATAACGCCGCTTTGGTTACTTTTGATATCGCAAAATCACAATCCTGTAAGTTGGTTGGTTTGTAAAGCCTCCTGTTTAAAACCCCGGCTTTTCCAACCCCTAGAGTCCAGGGTTCGTATGAGCATCTGTGGGCAGGCCAGGTGTCTGAGGCCCTGGTGGACCTGACAGGGGGCATGGCTGAGTGTTGGAGCCTGGCCCATGGAGGCAGTGAGAAGGACCAGGGAGAGGGCCAGGACAGCGACCGCCTCAGGAGCAGGAAGCTGGACCTGGACCTACTTCAGCCTGTCAGGGAGGGCTGTGCTCTCAGCTGCTCTACTAGCAGTGCCCCCGGAGGTGAGGAGGAACATGTGAGCGGAGTGGAGTCCCTCACAACTGATTGAGCCAATGAGAACTTTACCAGTCATGGGTTTTTTGGTGAAAAGAAACTCATGACTCTTTTCATTTATTCTTTAGAAATGACGTTTGTTTGTTTGAACCCCTAGGTGCCAGTGAGCTTGGCCAGCACCATGCTCTAAGCGTGTTGGAGTGGGTGGATGTGAGGACGGTGTCTGGAGGGTCAGTGAGGCTGCTCAGGATCAGAAACCCCTGGGGAAGACGCTGCTGGGGGGGTGCCTGGATAGAAGGGTACGGTGGGGGGTGTGCTGTGTGGGCTTGTGTGTGTTTTTAACACACGACCCAGTGTTGCTGGTCTGAGAGTAAAACATAAGAGTGTAGGTATATGGGCCATTCATTATGAGATGTATTGCGTCTTTTTTCAGTGGGATTGGCTGGAGTTCTGTCGACCCGGCTTGTGTTCTGGACCTGCTGGGTAGAACGGAAGAAGGAGAGTTCTGGCTGGACCAGACCGAATTCCTGTCCCAGTTTGATGATGTCACAGTGGGTTACCCCATTAACATAGACGGGCACTTGCAGAGCATTTATACGGGTAATCCTCTTGCCGTTGGCTAAGAAATACTATCTGCTATCTTTTTGTCTGAATTGAATTGAAGTCCTTGAACCGCCTTTTTTATTCAATAGGAGAGGTACTGCCCCATAGACATCAGCTGTGTGGCCGCTGGGTCAAAGGGCACACTGCCGGCGGTTGCCGCAACAGCAGTAGCTACAGCACCAACCCAAAGTTCTGGTTAAAGGTGTGTGATCGGGGAGAGGTGCTGGTGTCCCTGCTGCAACAGAAGAGGGGGAGGAACCAGGGGCGCTACACACATCCACCAGCAGGGGGCAGCACCAACGCACACACTCAGCACCAGAACTACAAAGCCATTGCTCTTCACATGTGGAAGGTATGAATTATAATAAGCGTATAACACCACTAAGCCTGGCTTTTATAATGCGTTTTTCTCGTTTGCGAAGGCCTTTCAAAATATAAACGCTGCAATGATTTCCTCATTCGATGACCGTGTAGCTATAGATGATGGGGTGTTTGTGCACCTGTCCCTGTTGACAGGTGGAGAAGAGGCGCTTTAACCTGAGCCAGGTGTTGAACACACCGCCCTGTGCGTCCACACGTTGCCATGCGTATGAGCGAGAGGTGGTCCTACAGACACACCCGGAGCCAGGGTACTACCTGTTGGTGCCCAGTGCCTTCCTGCAAGGGGCCGAGGGCAGCTTCCTCGTGAGGGTATTCTCGTCTGTGGCCACGTCACTCAGGTAACTGTTACGTTGGTCGACACAAAGTGTCAACTTGGCAGAAGTCTTAAAACCGTGGTTGGGCAAAAGCCTGTAACGTTGCACGTCGAATGTTCCTCCGGGGGCAAAGGCACTGCTTCGGTGAGTCATTCGACCTTGTTTCGCTGCAGTGCTCTGAAGGCTCCTGCCCCTTCGTTTCCGTTGCTGGGAGACGGGGAGTGGGAGTCGACCAGCTTCCGGGGCGCGTGGGTCGTGGGGTCATGTGCCGGAGGCAGCAGGAACTTCCCGTCGCACGGGCAGAACCCCTGTTTTCCCCTCACGGTGGGCGATGGCCTTGCAGAGATGAAAGAGGCCAACGTGAGGTGCACTCTGCTTCAGGACCGCCCCGACACAGACCTCCGGCCTATCGGCTTCCACGTGTATAAGGTCAGTCTTAAGACCCGGCCTCGCTTACCGCCAAAGTCACAAACCCCAGTTTCTTCTCAGAGGCTAACTGCTCGACGCTTTATGCAAACCTTGCCTCCGCGCGCAGGTTCCCGAGGGGATAGCCACGCTTACAGTCCCCAGGGAGGCTGAGCTAGTGGCCAGCTGCGTTCCCCACTGCTACACCCAGGATGTAAATCTGGCCTGCTGTCTCCCTCCAGGGAGCTACGTCGTCGTGCCGTCCACGTACCAGCCCGACTGCCCAGGCGACTTCACTCTCACCGTGTCTCGCAGGATTCAGAGGTTGGAATTATTCTCTCTCTTTTTCTAGCCTGTTTAACCCTTGATTTACCTTTGTGTGTTGACTCCAAACAGATAAAAGTAGTTTGAGTGAAAGGTATCTTGTTTGCTTACTGTTTATATTCTGCAGGAGAGTGGTAATGAGTCAGGAGAACTTGGGGAAAGCCATTCAAGAGGTCAGTGTGGAATCACTAAACAAAATAGATTTTATTTTATTTTATTTTTATTTTATTATTTTATTTGCATTCTTACTGTATACCTGATGTGGTCAATAGATGGCAGCACGCAAGAGTTTTCCAATCATCTCGCACTCTGTCTACTTGTTCTCTCTCATTGGCGGCAGGTCTCTCACATCTCTTTGATGCGCAGTTAACTCTTGGAGCTGTGTGGCTATGCTTACGTGGGTTCGCCTCTCCGCTTGGCTGTGGATGAAAGCACCGCTTCCCTCTTCATGAGAGCTTTGTTGAGAGTGTGTGTGTGTGTGTGTGTGTGTGTTTGTGTGAGTGTGCTACTAGTGCCTGAGAAGGCAGGAGGTAAAATAATTTGTGTGTGTGTGCTTGTGTGAGAACTCCTAGAAAACCCTTTATTCTGGGCTGGCTAGGCTCAGGACTGATGGGCTGCCACACACACACACACACACACACACACACACACACACACACACAGCGGTGATTAGAACATCAGAGGTCGTCTGAGGGCTGGGCTGCTAACGAGAGATGACGGGGCTGGCCGGTGTAAACAAACAGCCGCCATTGAAGTGGGCTGTCGACCGCTTTCGCTCGCTCACTCACTCGTGCGCCCACAGGCCCCGGGACAAAGGGGCCCTTTCACGGGGCTGCTCACCCAGGCCCAGGGGCCGGACTCTGACCACAGAACCAACCGCACCACGCCATGCATTCCACGCCACCACATACCACAGTCGCCAGCCCCTCCATTTGGCCCACTGGTAAGCACAGCGGGCCCGGGCGTGGTCCAGAAGCCCTTCGACCACCACCTCACTCTTAACGCTACTCTTCCCCATCAATCTGATCTTAGGGAATTGTCTCATGGAGCCTGGTACCCCATGCAAGTTCCCTTCGCCTGGCCCAATCTGGAACACTGAGCCTAAATTCACCCGCTGTTCGAAGTGGCCGCAGGATTAACATAGGGGGTGAAACTGGTTGCGACACTTGTTGGTCAATTCTTATTAAGTTCCTGTAAGTGTCTCAGTACAAAGTTTGTGTGTGTATTTGTTGTGTGTGTAATCTTATTTAGAATACTGTATGCCATGTATTGGTGCAGGTCCTTCCGTTGTATGGCACATATTTGAAAACATGACTCCAGTTACTGAAAAAATAAATAAAGTCTTCTTAACAAATGGAATTTAGCTTTTTTGGTACTTTTTAGGTCAAGGTCTGGCCAAGATGATGATGATGATTATGCTATGACTAAGCAAAAGGAAGAACAAGATTGTAAACTCACATTTACTTCACTGCATAGTAGGCTCTTTTTTTACTACGTGAATTGCGCAAACTGGTTAGTCAAACCGTGCGCGGCCCCTTCCGTCAGTCGTGCACGCTGCCGTTCCTGCGGAATTTGGGGGGCTTTGATCGGACTCCGAAAGATTCCCACTTAGAAAATAATGAACAACAAATTTGACGCGTGAGTAATCAAAGATATTTTGTCTATCTGGCATGTAATGGCTTCCCCAATTACTCTGTGTGGTGCAAATTCTCCAGGGAAATGAATGTATGCACCCATGTTGTGTGTAAAAAAGAGGTGTGTCGGGTGGAAGGCTTACACTGTCTTGGCGCACTTGATACACGCACGAAGGCATGCAACATTGTATGGACAATGCATGCGTCTAAGTAACACCGAAAGTATTTGTACGGCATTATAAACATTCGTTCTGGTTTAGCGTATTCTGCATGTTGCTATCTTTAGCATGGTAAATAGCGCACAGGCCTCGGGCCGTGAGAGAATCCTCGGCGTTTAGGTTGGTTGAGAGGCAGGGGCAGGTGCGCCGAATGTCGGCTGCAATGAATCCACACGTTGGCCCCACTTTTGGTTGCTATTTGGCAGGGGCAGAGAGGGGTGCGGTATTTCCATGTCGTTGCTCTTAAATCTCTGCATGTGAGAAAGAGAGAGTGAGTGTCATTTCATGGGTTGTATAGCAAATCTCCAATTCGGGACATACATATTCGACACTAGTCTATCTGATCATATTTGCAGTTTGAAAGACGATGACAGTGGGGATCACGACCAGGACCAAGGCTCACCGAAAAACTGTGAAAAGGAAAAAAATGAAGATGAAGACAAGGACCAGAATATGGCCAAGAAAAAGGTGGGTTTGTCAATGAGATGGCTAGTGAATTAATGTTTTTTTGTGTGTGTGTGGTGGTAGCTAAGGAAGTAACTAACTAATAACTAAGTGTTCTGGTTTCACAGATAGTGGTGCCAGGAGCAGGGGAACACCCTCTCCAGTACAACTACTCCTTCTGGTACTCCAGACGCACCCCTGGGAGACCCTCCAGCACCCAGAGCTATGAGTCCAACATCAGACAGATTGGCAGCTTCGCCTCGGTCAGTCTGCCTGCCTACCGCTCCATTCTCACTAGTCACATGGTTTGTAGATGGCATTATAGGGAAAGAGGATATGTATTGTTTAAAAGGTTTTAGGCTCGAGGCTTGCTTAACAGAGTTTAGGGTGGATGTGGATAAGATGCCGACCACCTATTAAGTCTGGTCTTAGTACATAGGACAGTATGTAGGATGGTCGCCATGACAAGCGCACCGTTTTTAAGCACTTTCAGAAAAGCTGCATGCACGCTTCTGGAACGTGACCCCCGTGATTCGACGTTTTGCGAGCTTCACCGGCTGCGGACAATCCATATAATCCAACCCCTGCTCCCTATTAAGGTGGAGCAGTTCTGGCGTTTCTACAGTCACATGGTTCGCCCTGGAGAGCTGACAGGACACAGCGACTTCCACCTCTTCAAGGACGGCATCAAGCCCATGTGGGAGGTGGGTGAGCCTGGCTGCCCTCCGATACGTTTCACAATAGCACACACCGCTATATCCTCCTGAGATCCTTTTTTTTTTCTTCCATGTAGGACCTAATACAATGGCATGTATGGTATTAGAAATACTGACTGAAAACAGATGTCTCCTAGAGAGGACAAAAATGAATAGCTGGGTCCCAGGAGGATATGTGTCTTGGTCACCCAACATCTAGGTCTACAGAGGAAACCGGTCTGACAGATCCCAGATCAGTCTTGTGCGTCTTCCCCCCCAGGACGACGCCAATAAGATGGGAGGGAAGTGGATCATCCGCCTGAGGAAAGGCCTGGCCTCTCGCTGCTGGGAGAACCTGATCCTGGCCATCCTGGGGGAGCAGTTCATGGTGGGGGAGGAAATCTGCGGTGCTGTGGTGTCTGTACGCTTCCAGGTACACACACACACACACACACACACACACACACACACACACAGGCTTGCTTGTGCCTGCCTGCGTGAAGAACACCAGTGCATATACGGCTCAGAGCACATGCATGGGTTTGCCCTGTATCAATAAGAACACTCCGGAAACCCGTTTGTCCCCAGGAAGACATCTTGTCCATCTGGAACAAGACGGCCAGCGACCAGTCGGCCACGGCCCGCATCCGGGACACCCTGCGTCGGGTCCTCAACCTCCCCCCCAACACCATCATGGAGTACAAGACGCACACAGACAGCATCAAGTATGTATGTTCTCCCCTCCCTTCTTCTTTTATATTTTCCTTGCACCACACTCCCACCACACTCCCCAGTCACACCCCCCAACACACAACGCGTTGTTCTCTGCTCGTCCTCATCGTGTTGTTGAGCTGGCTGCCTGTGTGTGTCCTCAGAGCATGGGAAGACTTCCATGGACTGGTGACTGCTAGTGCTGGCCGTTAGCCCCGCATGCCGAGAGCCTCTGCCAAGGGTAGGGTTTGCAGTGGGTCTCCTACATAATCTAGCTGTTATCCGTCATGTTACACTCGTAATATGGGCCTTAAAGACATCACACACAACAAGAACTGAATACCTTACACAATGATTCTGTCTCTGTTCTGTGTTTAGTGTGTGTGTGTGTGTGTGCGTGCGTGCGTGCGTGCGTGCGTGCGTGCATGTGTGTGTGTGAGTGGTATCTTGTGGATGAAGAGTCCAGAAGGATACCTCTATAAGGATCAGCACTGTTTTACCCGGAGCGAAGACCGAAAGAGTGAGGAACAGCGATAATTAAAGCATTCCTTCCTTTTGATTGCACATTGAAACCATTTTAAATTCACCGAACACTCGTTCATCAGAACATGGAATCGAGCTGTCTATTTTTAGGGAGAATGTGTGTTTTTTTTATCTACCAGAGATGGATGCAACCTCCAGCGGGTGTCTTTTTAAACAGAAAGTTGCAACATCTCTAATCTACCACAAGAGGGCGATGGCGTGTGATGATCTGGCCAAAACCTATTGAAAGAGAAGGAGTTCGTTACCAAAAAAAAACATGACAATACCCAAATCAATGTAAACAAGATTTTATTGTTTAGCACAGTCACACTTCAGTCTGTCAGAGTTGATAAAAAAACTAAGGAGAGAATCTGTATCTCAACTGTTTTAATGGGGCTCTGAAGTAACAGGGTTATAGGTTAACATTGTTTTATTGTAGTGCAGTATTTGTTTGACAAAGCTTCTAGTCAGTGGAACTAGAATTATTGTAATTATTGTGTACAAAATATATTTTTAAACATGTTTCATTTGAGTGGTCACATGAAATGAATCTGTCTCGTTGCTTCACCCTTGACCCTTGGAAGTTAAATCCCAAAGGATGAGGACCATGCTAATGTGGACGGAGGGTATATGTAACCGGCCTCTTTAGAATGGACTGCCAAGCTGCCTATATCACTGTGCCTGGCGTCGAGCCTGATGCAACCCAGACTTTGTCCGTCGGTATGTCCTTGTCTCATTCAAACTCACAGGTCGTGCAGTGAGGAGAGACTGTTCACTGTCACCCTCCTTCCTCAGCACCGTGGGAAAACCCCCGCCGTGTAGGAGGAGCACAGACCACGCTGATCTAAGATCAGCTGACTTAAGCCTCACCATTTGGTGCTGAGGGAAACCGAAATATGTCCAGGGCTTGTGGCTCAGACTCCTCCCTGTTGCAGTCTTTTCTAGATTACTTGAGAGGCTTTTTGTGGCGTTGTGGTCCAAAATAATCAAGGCATACAATGTTGTAAAAGTCACCTTTCAAATGCTGAAAAACTGTACTGTTGGTTAGGAATAAGCGAGGTCCTAAAAACATGTGCGTGTCAAACAGAGAAAGTACTGTATTGTCTGATGTACACAGAGATGTATTGTACACCTGATGGACTATAGCAATAAATGTCAGTTATGCATCTGCTGCTATGTGTTGGCTGTGTAGCATGTTTCTTTTTTCCTCAGTTGTTCCAATGGTCCACTTCTGATGACCTCATGACTTGTTGTGTTGCCTGCAGTGCCGATCAGCTCATCTCAAAGAACATGTGATTCTACAGACAATAAAGAAAGAGCAGTGTGGGTTGGTAAACCAAAAGAGTTGGTTTGCTGGTTTAAACACAGTGTCCTCTTTTACTTTTCCATAACTCAGACGCTGTTTGCTGTCTTTTTCCCAATTTGGGAATAATATGCTGTCAAGTAGACATACTGTAAGACTTACCAATAAGAAGGTTGCAGCAATAAGAAGCAGTTTAGTGTTTGACTCCATGTCCTTTGGTACTGTCAAAATCATGGAGTAAAATTCATGGTAAAGGGCAATGACAAAGCTCTTACTGGAAAACATTGGTATTATGTTCAACCTACCCTCTAGCCCAAAATATTCATGGTCCATGTTGCATTCATCGTTAAATCCGGGCCATTTCTTCCATATTGTACCAATCTTTTCACCAATGGTTGAAATAATCTGCCGATCGATAGAAAGCAAACTCGTGTACGTCGGTGCATTCACATTTCAATATTACTTGATATTTAACACGTTAAAAAAAATTTACAAATTGAAAAAAGGATGTATTCCTATGAACCTGGAATTCCTGATTGGACAGGCAGCGGGAGGGGCAGCAGGCGCCCTGAATCCTCAGCCCTGACGATCCATCAGAGTCACATACTTCCAGGAGGGGAGTGAACATGCTCCATCTGACAGCAGTAACGGTGGGTTCACATGGAGACATGTTCAGTCTATGTTCCATACATGTGGGCTTCGATGTCATGCCCCAAACACAAAGATCAAACTCAAGCACGCGATCCCTGCAAACGAATACATCTAAACAACTTCTTTGCACAATGTGCCGTATACATAGGCAATGAAAATATGTATGGTTGAATGTTCACAATATGCAGAAATTGCACTTCTCTATTAAAAAACATTGTACTTTAAGGTAATATTTTACAGTGCAGACGAGCTTCGCTCATGGACCTCCTATACACCAGTATTATTTAGAGATGGTACAGTAACTGGCAACACCACCTGTAAGCCCTAACCCCTAACCACCTACATTTGACCCTGGCAGAACCTATGCTCTCGTCTGGCTCTGTTGAAACAGAGAAGGATACCATTCAGTCTGGCCCTCCAGGCTCCACGGGGCCTCTGTACCAGCCAACGTCCAGTGTGGAAAAGGTGACGTAACGAGGGACATGGCAGAAAGGCCGTCTTTCCAAGTACAATCCCACATTCCTTCATCCCTTCCATCCCGTCTATGTCTGTCTCGTGTGGCTCTATGTAGACAGCTGCGTCGAGTCCCTTCTAAACAGGACCTCATCCCTGCTGGCTAGAAAGGGAGTAGGCCCCCATGCTGCTATTTACAGTCCTGTATCAGACATTGTTGGCCCGTGCTGCATTTGGCTACAGCAGGGTGTTAAGGGTGGCACGTTCCTCTGAACTTATATTTGAACACCAGAATTATTCAGGTCCACCTTTGTTTGACTGTCCTCACAAATGCACATTATCACCAATTAGTGGATCCACACCTCTGTTTTTGCCAAGAATAGCCCTTCACGTGTGGATCAACACCCTTTAAGATGAGCTATACGTAAGGATGTTACAAAGGCTGAGAAGTTAACACGTTTAGGCTTGAGCGACGGAGGAGCCGTACCTCTGCTGTACGGTGCCTACAAGATGGCGCTGTGAGGTGTAGGCCCTCATTTCCATCAGGCAGCAGCCCAGGCAGCACGCGTCCACTCTCAGGGGCCTCTCGAAATGGAAGACCTGGCGGGCCTGGCAGTCGAAGCCCTGCAGCGAACAGGAGCGGGCAGGGCCGCAGCACTGCAGACAAAGACAGGAACTCTCTAACAGGAGAGGACAGAGGAGGGAGAAAGAGAAAATATTATCTTATCTTATTTGGATTCGTTCCCGGGCCTTTTTCAAGGTCCAGTTTAGTCTGTGACCATCCATGTCAACACAAGCGCTGTATGAATTGTACTGTCGTAGCATGCACCTTCCACAGCCACAAATAGCTGCTCTCTGCTGTCCCCAGAGGCAATGCTGTAGGTCCTACGGGGGACACACTGTGGCCCTGAAAAGAAAACAAAACGGACACTGTAAGAACGGCCAATCCCGTCACTGTATCCTTCCTCACAAACGGTTTTCATGACCCACCCTGTAGTTCTGGTCTGGCTGTAATGTGTAGCTGGCTGACCGGGTCCAGCAGAGCCTGACACTCTGGTCCCACCACCCCACCGGCCCACCGCTGCTCCACTCCTGGCCTGCCCGGCTTCACCGGTGCACCCCCTGGAGCTCTGGCCCCTACGTGGCCGTTTAGCCCCCTGACCTCCTCTGGGCCCTGTTCAGGCGGCCCCCATTGGAGCTGGGAGTCCTGTGAGCCCTGGGGATCGACCGATAACCTGCGCTGACCGTGGAAGGCCCTGAAGAGAATCTGGATGTGCTTCTCCCTCTCTAGGCGTCTGAAGGGAATCGGCTGATTGGTCACAGCAGACATGGTCTGGGAGAGGCAACAGGAAGCACAGGTCATATTTGGACGTTGTGCATTTATCACATTTTCTTGACATAGTTTTATAGAGTAGATACATACATGCTCTAACAAGCTGTTGTAACATCTTCAATTTTCCCTCATGGGATTAATCAAGTTCATATCTATCCGTTTGTTCTCCTGTCTGTCCATCTAGCTTTCTATCTACAGCACCAGTCAAAGGTTTGGACACACTTTCCCACTCACTTAAATGGGAAAGCGTTTCCAAACTTTTGACTGGCACTGTAGGTACCCTCAAAATGCACTGGGCTACTTCAATACCCGAGTTAAAAGTCAAATGTAGAATATAACACTAAACTTTTAATAATCACTCGCAAACACGTAGCCTTCAAATTCCAAGCAGCAGAACCTTCTGCTTGTTCCTGTGCGCTGTGTGCGTTCCCTACAGGTGGCAGTGACACATCCCTGGCTTCCACACAATCAGCTCCTCTCCAAGACAGAGTAGGCCCAGTCGCCACAGTTGCCAGCTTCACACTCGTTCTTATTCACACCACAACACAACCTCTAGCAAGATGGCTCACGCTGTCTCTCCCACACAACAACAGCAGTTATATACAGTGTATACTGTTTGAGCAGGGGGGAATTATTAATTATACTGATTGGCTACACTGAATGTGGCGTGCTCACATAAACAGCTTTTGAAGTGAGGGACCCTGATCTTTTCACTCTCCAAATCAAACCAAACAATGTAAACAAAACTCTTCTAAAAGTATAACACTACTCCATTATATAGTGATATGGCAGCAAATGTTTTTAAATAATGACAGGATTTAAAGTATTGACGGGTAATGATGATCTTACCATCTGTGGTCCATTGCCAGGCATTTCTTTGCAAAAAGACAATTTGTATATCCAGTTATGTAGCGATGGAGCCCCAAGTTAAACTTCCGTGAGTCTTTTTTGATTGGGACAGTTAAAGACGACGACTGTGGAGCTTATCGTTTGTGTGTGTGTGGCATTGAGGCTGGGAGGAGTGTTTGGATGGGTGAAGGGTTTGTAGATGTGCTTTTGTGGGTGCACATTCAAAATGGATGGGTGAGTGTCTCAAGGGATCTCTCTCTCTCTCTCTCTCTCTCTCTCTCTCGCCCCACCTCTTCCCCTGTTCTGTTTCACCCCGACTCCGTTCCCATCCCAACCAGCCGGATCTGCCTTTTGTTGTGGCAGAAAGGCAGCGCTCAGCCATGTAATTGAGATCCTGCTTCTAGGGGTTCAGTTAAGTTCGTGGAAAGTGAAGGGGGGGGGGGGGGGGCACAGTGTCTGGGTCTGGGGAGGGTCCTTATGTACCTTGAAATAAAGAAAACAGAAACTGAATATATTTGTAATTTCATTTACTTTGCTTTGGGATTAATGATGTCTCATCTCATTTGATTGTAAGGATTTTGAACTTTGTACTGGTTAGTTGTTTATTGGTTGGTAATTCATAGACAGTGCCCAGTATTTGATTGTGTTTAAAAAAGATAAATACACAGTATATGATTATGCATATCCATCATGCAATACACCAATATGTGTGTGTGTTCAAACAGGATTTGGGTGTAAAGCAGACAAGACTTTGGGATTTTGAAGTAGACACTTTCATTCCTGGACGTTCCTTTAAAATGACCCCACAACACCTACAGGAGGCTTAATGGTGAGCTCACTAACACAGCAAAATCAATAGCAAAATCCATGCCAGTCCTACCTCTAAAAATGAAACATGAAAACTACACGCAAGTTGTGTCAAATGAATCAATTAATCAATGAAGCCTAATGTTGGGAGCACATTTATTTCAGAAAGTCTCCATTAAGGGGATGTGACTTTGAAAGCTCCAACATCAAGTTATTTCACAGTGGACAGGCTGATATCACAACCAAACCCTGTATGTATAAAACCCACAGACTCTCCAAAACACCCCAAAATCCACCCCAATTTTTGTGTTCAAAGTTTTGACAGCACAGAATGTTGGATTTCGTTCCTGGCTTTAGGTTCACTCCAAGACATCTGCGCCAGCCTCATCCCTGGGGGGATCGGTGAGGTTCCCCAGCAAAGGCAAGTACATCCTGGGATCTCCCGGAAAGGGCATGGAGGGGGGCTGGTTAAAATGGCCCATCAGGAAGATCCCAATGGTGCTCAGGAAAAACACCAGCGCCATGGCAACGAAACACAACCTGTCGATCACTCGGGCTACCAGGAACCACTCCTCGTTCTCCTGCGAGGGAGGAGTCAGAACCAGAGATAATTACGTACTTTGTCTGTATAGCATACATAAGTATTAACTTATATCTATACCAGAGGCCGGCAAGGAGAGTAAAAACCGCACTAAATGGGAACCTTACGCTCTCAAAATGGTTCTGTTGTCGTGTGGTCTCGGCGATGTGCTTGCAGGCGGCCACACACTGCTGCAGCTGTGGAGAAGCCGTGGCCAGGCTGGCTCCTAAATGAGAGGCTGAACCCCCATCCAGACCTTCATCTGGGGGCAAAGGTCAAACCATTTAACAATAAGAGCTGGTTCCATATCTTAACTATATATACTATAAATATAATATTAGAACTCAATACTTTAACAGAAACACAACACATTACATGTATAAGCCTGTCATACTCGTATTGTTGTGATTTGTGATAATGTAGCAATAATAGTAGTGGAGTGTCTCCCACTCACGGATTTTCTCCAGGGCCGTTTTTATCAGCCCCTCTCGCTCTCTGAGTCTGGAGAACATGAGTTCCGATCGAGCCGTCTTCATCACGTATTCCTCCGCCTTGGCGATGAGGCCCAGGGAGCTGCGCCTGCGGCAGGGCACCAGGAACAGCTCATCACGACACCCCGGGGGGTTAGACTGGCCCGCTCCTGAACCAGGGACTCTGTCGTGGGTGGGCGTCCAAGGCCGCATCCGCATCCTTAGCAGTCGAGGGAGAACGTTCAGAAACATCTGACGATATGAAGGGTAAAAACACAGGGCAAAATACCGACAGAGATTTACTTTGTGACCAAAGTCATAGCTTGACTTTAGGAGCCATAATATACAGTACTGTGCATACGTTCTAGGCAGGGGATGCTGTTTAGAAGGTGAAGGGTGGTCACACCAAATGCTGATTTGATACAGATTTGCTTTCCCTCACTTAGTGTTTTATGAACTGATAAAAAAAATTAACAATTAACATTTATATTTTCTATATATATATATATATATATATATATATATATATATATACAGTACTGTGCAAAAGTTTTAGGCAGGTGTGATGTCTTTAAAATTAGGAAAAAAAATACATAAAAGGATAAATGTTAATTGTTTATTTTTTTAATCAATTCATAAAATACAAAGTGAGGGAAAAGCAAATCTGTATCAAATCAACATTTGGTGTGACCACCCTTCGCCTTCAAAACAGCATCCCCTGCCTAAAACGTATGCACAGTACTGTATATATATATTTTTTCCTAACTTTAAAGACTTCACACCTGCCTAAAACATTTACACAGTACTGTATTTCTTATTTAAGAATTGGCAAAAGAATCAGGCATGCTAGTAGTTTGACCTTACCCTGCGGACCTCATCAGTCAGCTTGTGAGTGTTGGGGGTCCTGAGAGACACGTTCAAAACCACAACACAGTTCATCACGACAATGGTGGTCACTGACATCGCAAACATCAAATACCTGTGCATCAGAAAGAACGTATGATTGGAGCACAACACATCTGCTTCAGATCTATGGCGAGCACCCTCACACAGCATACATCTTGCTCATCTTCACTAGCTGAGAATAGTATAGAATGGAAACCGTAACAACACAGTAAATTATATTACTGAACGAGCTTACTTTCCAATGAGCGGCACACCCTTGGAGGTCTCTGGAACCTTCTTTGCAATGAGGATGAGGAAGACGGTCTGGCCCAAGAGAGTGGCAATGGACATGAAGCACTTCTGACCACCGGCTGCATGACAACCCCCAGAACCACCCACAAAACGTTTAGCATGAAAATACAAATAGGAATCTGCAGACAGGTGGAATGGATGACGGAAGAAAATACAATTATGTAAATTGTGAAAGTCCAGTTTGACTTAAATAGTGCATTTGTGGTAATTGTGAAAGTCCAGTTTGACTTAAATAGTGCATTTGTGGTAATTGTGCGCACAACGTTTGTACAGCCACCTTTGGCCGGCAGGAAGTAGACGAGCAGGCCGAGGGAGGAGAAGAGCACGCAGGGAACAATGATGTTGATGACGTAGAACAGAGGCTTCCTCTGGATGACCAGGAAGAAGGCCAGCTCCTGGTACCCCAGATCCTCTCGGCTGTAGCCGTGGTTCACCACCTTCTTGGCGGGCCTGTGCTTGATGGCCCACTCCCCGTTCTCTGACAACACCACGCAATAGTCATCCTGATTATTTTGTGAGTCAAAGTCTTTTCCAGCGGAAAAGATAAAGGTTTTTATTTTATGGTCATGCATTACCGGTCCAGGCATGCAACACATATGTGAAGATTTTAAAGTAGGCCAATGTTTTTATACCAAAACCTTGTAATAATAATTGGAGAGGCTTCACAAGTATATGGATGTGTTTCCGGTGAGATTTGCGACCTGTAAAAGCGGCCGGGTCCAGCGGAAAAGATAAAGGTTTTTATTTTATGGCCATGCATTACCGGTCCAGGCATGCAACACATATGTGAAGATTTTAAAGTAGGCCAATGTTTTTATACCAAAACTAGTAATAATAATTGGAGAGGCTTCACAAGTACATGGATGTGTTTCCGGTGAGATTTGCGACCTGTAAAAGCGGCCGGGTCCAGCGGAAAAGATAAAGGTTTTTATTTTATGGCCATGCATTACTGGTCCAGGCATGCAACACATATGTGAAGAGGCATGTAATAATAATTGGAGAGGCTTCACAAGTACATGGATGTGTTTCCGGTGACAGATGTGAAGATTTTATTTTATGGCCATGTTTTTATCCAAGGCTTGCAATAATAATGTGGAAGATTTTAAGGTAGGCCAATGTTTTTATACCAAAACTTGTAATAATAATTGGAGAGGCTTCACAAGTACATGGATGTGTTTCCGGTGAGATTTGCGACCTGTAAAAGCGGCCGGGTCGATGACCACCCACTCCACCGTCTGGCCATCCTCCTCCGTGAGAACCAGCTCGATCTCGTTGGCACTGTACGTCTGGGAGCTGCACACGGAGTGAATACAGGCCACGGGGATAAGCATGCAGCATAGACATTCACTGTGCCGAATAAAGCCATCCGTTACCCTTTTACAAGACAGCACATTGAAAAGGGGGGCATTTGCATGTATGCTTGCTCTATTGTGGCTGACTTGGTAGAAGAAAAGGTGGTGGAATAAATCTAAATAAATAAAAAAAAGCCACCTTTCATTGCAGTTACGTGTGAAGCTGTTGTTGTTGAGCTGAGTTGGATGGATGGAGCTTGTGCTACTCCATTCCATGCCCCACAACTGAACCCACAGCTATATGCAAATAGATGAGAGGGATGGACATGTTGATACTGTGTGAACAACATGGAGGTGTCCTGAATTATGCAGGACTCAACTGAAACGGTGATTGCACAAACTGATCTAATTGTTTCTGAACGTCCCTAGACAGACCCAAGACCAGTGGTAAAGTGACCCTGACTATAGGTTTGAAGTTGTATTATATATTATTTTTAGTTTTAATAAGGGAAAGTGCTCTCTATTTTACGATTTGTTTTCTCACCGGAAGACCATGGTGCAGTTCTGCCAGTCGAAGGGGAAGTAATTGACGGTGATGGCGCAGGCACTGCGGTAGATGGCAGGAGGCAGCCAGTACGCGCAGCCATTAGGAGAAACCAGCACGTTGGTGTAGAGGGTTACGTCAAACGTCCCATCAACACTAAGTGCAGGACAGAAGAGATCAGCGGTCATTTCCCAAAGAATTTTCACAGAGTTGGATACAAAAAAAGGTTTGCATTTGAAGTCTAAATCAACCCTATACAGTCTCGAACTTTTCCAAACAAACTCTACAAACTCACTTGTTCTCCAGTATGATCTCAGGGAGCCAGACAATCTTGGAGGGGATGCGCAGAGCTGTGGTGATGTTCCCATAGAGGGCATACCTCGGGGGCTGGTCCCAGCGCAGCCTGTAGTCACACCATTGCTACACGGCAAAACACCTCTAGGTTTGTTGTTGCTGTGCCAGACATGCCAGAACTATTCAATGGTTCACTTATTGACTTGTTGTTACCATTTCTATCCAGACGTTTGTTGTCAAAGTCTCCTCCTTTTCGTTCTGGAGATGAACATTTGTAAGGTCACTGTCAGTACACCAAGTAAACAAAACTCACGAATGACCTCACGCGCACACCGTTGCCGTGACGTCCTCACCAGAGAGATGAGGTTGGTGAGGGTCACCTTCACCGTAACCTGGGTGACGTCTCCACTCTTCTCCATGGGCCTGACGTTCTTGTTGTAGCCCCTGATCAGCTCCTCGAACAGTGCCCCCTCGAGGTTCCCCTCTGCTACTACAACGAGGCAATGAAGCAAATCTATGTGTAAGCGCAATGATAGTCATTGGAAAAGTGCCCGGATTAGTTTCCCCAACATGCGTCACTTCTACTCTGGTTAAATAGATATAAAGGGATCACAGATACTCTTATAGTATGATCTCAAATAATTTCTAAGAAGCACAGCTATTGGTTTGATCACAGGGTCTTTGTCAAGTATCGAGTTTACTCAGATAATACCTATTTAAACCAAACCGCATACTCTCCATCAAAAATGTCAATTGTAATTTTTAAAAAGCCAAACGGCATGTTTCATATGGAATAATCAGAACAAAGATAATAGTTGTTTTCCAAGCCTTGTGGTGTATCTCAAAACAGTTGTCTTATTTTCAATTGGAACATTTCAGTTACTGTAGCGGCCAGTCGCCTTTCACCCTGTAATCCTGCCGGCCACATAGACTGCGTACAATACATGTTTGTTTTACACAAACTGCCATTCCAGTACATCTTTCAGTGTAGAACGAAACATTCTTACTATACCTGCAAAAGAGGCAGTGGTCAAAGTCCATATCCAGAATGAAAGGAGAAAAGATCCTATATCCATCTCAACCTCTGGTCGTAGTCTTGTGGTAGACAAAGCAAAGCTGTCGAAACCCTCTAGTTGCCACTAGTATTACCCACTGAGGTGAGACCAGCACCTGTCCAGTGTATGTGTGTGTGTGTGTGTGTGTGTGTGTGGTGGGAAGGGTTCTATTAGGATGAGGAAGAGCAGGGTTCAGAGTGCCAGCCACAGCTAAACATGCAACATATTTATGGAGACCTGCACTCCTACTGTTTTTCCTGGATCTGCATAGTCAGCTGTCTCAAAACACAAACACACACTCGTGAAGCATGGGAAGCACTGGCGGGAATCTTCCGTATTTTTGGCACCGGTTTACGCCCCCTCGCTGTGTAGCCCCTAAAGGACAATGTGTTGCCATACCCACACTTGCCAGACACTGGTAACATTACCCTCTATAGAGCTTGTTGAGACACCACAGATGGCATGGTTTAGAAAGACTGTAGAAAGACGAGTGGGGACAGGTGTCCTTCTCTCTCTCTCTCTCTCTATCTCTCTCTCTACCTCTCTAGCTCTTTACCTATAGTATTTCTTATTTGTCTATTTCTTCCACACAGACACTCTACTGTGTCGACTTATCTTCTGTTTTGCCCAAGGCGGTTTCAATGACTCAATGAGGGAGGGTGAAGACAACTTACGGTTCGCCATGGTTAGAGGTGACAGCTGTTCACACCCCAGTGCTAATTGACTGCAGTGATTCTCAGCCAAAACAGGCTTGCAGTCCAGAGAGACAGCATTTCATCTCAAGGAATATTCAGAAAGATAATGGATCACTGGTGTGACTGCTCACCCTATAAATATCTTTGTTTGCTGGCATAGCGCTTGAATGGAAAGTACTCCCAAAAAACTCAAAATGCAACAGTAGTTTTGAGTCAGCCCTCAAGCTGCGACCTGGCCTTGCTGCCTGGATACACTGTCCTGTTTAGAAAACCCTCCCTGGTTGTTAGGGACAACAAGGATGGGCCAGGGATTGGCCAGGGAACGCTGCATCCTCTAATTTAAAACCAGCCACTGTTAACACTAAGATCTGCTGTGTTAATACATAGCAGTTGTCCTTTAACAAGTGATGACTAACAGTTGGGGTATCAAGTTCCATCGAATTGGACGTAAGTCCGTTCTCTTCCCACTTAGGCACAGACCACGGCAGCTGCATGCTTGACGGGAAAACTACAGCTACTGGGTGAGGGGCTGAGAGAAAAGACGGCAGTCAATCTAGGGGTCGTCAGAGGGTCACTGTGCTTTTAGGAAGTCATAAAAAACATGGTGTGAATGTGATGTCTTGTAAATACAACAGCTTACCACTCTGGCAACAGAGAATTCATTAGGAAGACGGATATAACCACGACAATTAATCCTTGTACGTTTATTTCTTACAAAAATACAAAGTCGTCTCTCTTCATCAATAAATATAGCAGGAATAAAAGATAACAATGGATATGTGCGTTTGGCATGTCTCACAAGAGGCTCAACCTTTGCAGAAACAGACAGGATGAATAACTGAGTACTTTGTCCAGGCCCGTATAAGGCAGGGTAGGCCGTGTCCAACTCAGTCGCACACTGACCGTGTCACGCAAGGTTATCTGGCGCTCAGTTGTCGTTCTGATACATTCAGGGTTGCGTGTTTGCGTGTGTCTAGGGGGACCGCTCTTACAGGGCTGAGTCTGAGCCTCAAAGGAGCTGACTGACATGCAGTGTCCTTCAACCTTCACCAGCTTGAACCCCCAGTGCCTGGCAAGCTCTGCTGGTCCCAAGCCAGTCATGCTCAGGCCGACACATCCTTTGAAACACGCGACGGCAAAGTTTAACGCATTCTTACTCCAAAATCCAGGAGTGATCCATAAAGGTCTTCTGCCTTTCTCCTGTTTTGACTGAGCTACGTTTTGAGAGCGTCCAGCGCCAAAGCGATGATGCGTGGCATGCTGCGGTAGAAGGACTCGCTCTCCAGACCAGCCAGGCTGTAAAAGGTCAAAGGGCGCCCTCCCACCATGGCTCGGACCCTGGCCTCGTACAGACCACGCTCGTTCTTTGAGCTCAGATCCACCAGTACCTGAAACCGAGAAAGAGTGTGAGAGAGTGTGTGAGAGAGAGAGAGAGAGAGAGAGAGAGAGAGAGAGAGAGAGAGAGAGAGAGAGAGAGAGAGAGAGAAAGAAAGAAACACAATGGTCAGAAGAGTTCATTCTGCTAAAGATAAATTCATGAGTTTATTTCAATCTAGATCCATCTCTCTCATCAGTTAGTTCAGTCCTGTGAGGAACTCACCTCTTGGAAGGTCATGTGGAGGTTCTTGGTCGGGATGCCCAGGACCCAGCGGTAGGAGTCTCTGATCTGACTGACGTGCTGTGAGGACTCCACCACTCCAGGACATGCTGGCACACAAACACAGGAGAGCTGTTTGTTAGCGTGGTCAACGCTTCACTACTGGGTGGTCAAGCTGTGGGGGTGGGGGGGGGTGGGTCCAGAAAAAGAAAAGCACTTTGCCTGACACATACCTTTTCCATTGGCTCCTAGCAGCTGCCTCTTGCGAAGGTTCCTGCGTGTTCTGCGAGGGTTGGGCGGAACAGGAGGCGGAGTCTGTCGGGGGTCCGAGGTAGTTGCTGGGGGGTCCCCCTCCCCGGGTGACGGGTCGCTGTTGGACCGAGGCGGCGCCGCTGTGAACGGCGGCGACGTCGGCTCCCTCACGCCGCCCGTAGCCGACTCCAAAGGGCGCTCCGTCCCAGGCGGCCGTGAAACGGGGGTCCCAGGGCCCTCGGGAAAGGCCTCGCTCGCCGGAGCGTCCTGGGCGGCCGGCGTTCCGTACGCCGTGCCAAACCTCCTGATTTCCCTGAACAGCGCCGCGAGGAGCTCGCCCTGAGATTCCCGAGGGAAGGACGTGGGTGTTCCGGGGAAGGTGGCGGGGGCGTCCTCCCGGAGGTAGGCGGCGTCCAGGCGTGGGGCTGGGGGAGCGGCTTCGGAGTCCAGCTTGGAGCGCAGGGCGGTGATGGCTGAATGGAGCTCTCCCTCCAGCTGCTGCACGGCGGGCTCCGCTGCCTGGGGGAAACGACAGACAGCATCCAGAGTTACTCGCCGTGGCAGGTAGAGTTTGCGAAACATATTTTAGCGCGTGACAGTCAAAAAGGAACAACGCGTGCGCGTAAGGAGTGAGATATGTTATTGAACTGGTAACTAGTCAAACGGGACAAACATAGAGGTCAGAGGTCGAACCGCTGGTCGAATCCCACCTGGAGGAACAGGCTCTCTTCTTCGCTGAGGCCCTGAGAGGGTTCCACTGCGGCGGCGTGCTCTCTGTCCAGCTCCTCAGCCAGTCCTCTGAGGTAGTTCTCCCAGTCGTCCACCAGAGGGCCCACCCCTCTGAACAAGGCCGGAGGAGGAGGACCCTGCTCCTTTGGCCCCATAGCGCCACCTCGCTGTTCTTTAAAAACAAACACACGCCTGTTAAAATACTGGCAGCTGCAGTACACTTTCGGCATTCATATCCTTCATTGCCTATAACTTAAGTACAATGGAATTTAAAATCAAAAACTGCTTTTATTTGAACATAAAACCATAGAATAACATTGGTTCATGTCGCTTATACTGGTATATTTCTCTTTGTGATATCTTCTCATGGGACCATTCAAAGCTGACTAAGGACGCGGGGCTGAAAAGCTATTCAGTCAGTGGTGTACCTGCGGCCTGTGTGAGAGAGGGAGCCTCCAGCGCCCTCCTCTCCCTGGCGTGTGTGAAGGCGGTGCTGTACACGTGCTCCACCAGCTGGGGCAGCGTCTGGGTGAAGAAGGTCAGGTCCACCTTGTCCCGGATGTAGTCCTCGGCCCTCTGGAGAAGGTCCAGCAGGGTCTGCAGGAAGGACCGCAGCTCTGGGGGGACACAGATCCATGGGGGGGATAGAACTCATTAGCTACCGTCACACGCAAGACACAAGATTTTTTTTGCCGCAAACCGATTGAAAGGTTGTTTGTTTTATGACCCTAACCGTATATGAAAAGGACTCACGGCATTTCTTGAAGCGACTGCGACACTTGTCCTCGGCCGCGCGGGTGCAAGCGGCGGCCCCCTGGCCCTGCGGGCAGTTCACAGTGTAAACGCGACACAGGGAGCCGAACTCTGACCTCTGCTCCTCCTCCGTCAGCCCCGAGGTCTTCAGCAGCTCGGGGCACGTGGGCTCCCGGCTCCCAAAGGACTCTGAGACAAGAAAAGACGAAACACATCGAAAGAATAGTTACTTTTTTTTTACAATTTCCCAAGTCAATTCCCTAATTTTTCTACAATTGAGATTAAATTAAGAGGAATGTGACTTGAATGATGCAGAATGGCGCTGCAGCTCTTGCGACTCACTCTGTATCTCAGCCTGTATCCAGTCGGAGAAAGCAGACACCCGTGTGTAGACCCCCGGCTTGCCCTTCTCCCCACAGCCGTCTCCCCAGGAGGTGATGCCCTGGAGCTGGAAGCGGCCCGACGCGCGGTCCTGGTAGATCAGCGGACCTCCAGAGTCTCCCTACGATACACACACCCAGTGAGAAAGAACCGAGCGAAGCTGAGCCCATCAGACAAGCCCTGTGAGACTCGAGGCAACACACACACACAGCACATTCATCACACTGAGGTTGAAAATTACTAGCCACCCTTTCCCCCGTGCAGACCCAGGGTACCTCTGCTGATGGACTGACCTGGCAGGAGTCGATGCCCCCAGAGAGGTAGCCGGCGCACAGCATGGTGTTGGTGACCAGCTCCTTGCCCAGGGCGCTCTTACACGTGCTCTGGGGAAGGAGGGGCACCCTGGCCTCCATCACCACGTCGGCAGACGGGCCGTCTGAAAAGCAAGGGAGACGGCGGCCTGTTAGTGTCGTTGCGTTGGGACGTGTGACCTGACGGCGACGCGAACTCTAGGACCTCTTAAAGCACACAGAGGAGGTCGTTACTAAAGGGACTTTAGAACAGTGTTCAAAAACTCAAACTCATGTTAAAACTTTTTTCTTGGCGTACTAAATTCAGGCATTGCAACCGTTTGAGCCCCTAACCCAGTGCTGGTTAGGGTTAGGGTTAAATTAATTAAATTTATTAAAGGTCAATTTGGGCGTCGCCCCTAAGCCAGTGCGGGTGCTCCGTACCTTCGTAGAGGGAGCCCCAGCCGGCCACCAGGCAGGGGCTGCCAGTGGGGGGCTCCAGTCCCGAGGGCAGACACACGGGGGCCACCCGCTCAGACAGCACCGCCGGGGACGTCAGCTCCACCAGCGCAATGTCGTTGTTGAACGTCTTCGTGTTGAACTGCACGCAAAAGGGGGGGGGGGGGGGACCACCGAAGTCAGAACCTTCAGGATGACTAACAACACGCTACGTATTCGATGAACTCGGCGGGAACGGGAGAGATCAAAGATCAAATCCCTGTGGGATGGAGGCGGTCGTACCTTGGGGTGCGGGATGATGCGGTTGACCTTCACCACCTGCTCGTCGGGGTCGGCCTTGGTGATGTCAAACTCTCCCACCACGGCGGTCCAGTGGCTCTCGCTGCGGCTGCTGCGCTCCACAGACAGGGAGGGAGGACACGTCAATCACAAGGGCATCATCGGAGCCACAGGCGGACAACAAAATCCATCTTGAACTTTGGGCTACCCTTTGAGAATAAACGGCCCCCCGCACACGCAACCACACGTACCCAGCAAAGCAGTGGGCGGCGGTGACCACCCAGGAGCTGTCCACCAGCACCCCGCCACACATCAACCCCCCCTCCAGCTGGAGGTTGACCAGCCAGGGCCAGCTGCCCGGCGGGGCCGGGGAGCCCCCCACGATCCTGGAGCGAGGCTGGGTCCCGTTCGGCGCCGCAGACACCCTCTGACCACACACTGCTGCAGGGGCACGGAGGACAGGAAAACAAGAGTAAGGACATGGTGTGTGTGTGTGTGTGCATATGTTTGCACTGTAAAGGTAAGGTCTCTGAGGACGCGCGTCCCTCACCCTGAGTGCGTGTCTGCGTGGCGGGCTCCAGGCTCTGCATGGTGTTGAGCAGGCTGCACTGGAGCACGCGGGCGCTGCAGCTCTCGCCCATGATGCGCACGCAGCTCTCCTGGTCCTGGTCCCCCGGCGGGCAGCGCCGGCGGTAGAAGCCGCAGGCCTGGCTCAGCGCCCAGCTCCGCTCGCCCTCCTCCGCCATCTTCTGGGCCTTGCTTATGACGTCGCAGCTGGGCTCCGACAACGCGTTGCTGGGGGATGCTGGAGGAAGACCGGAGGGGCGGGGCTAGATTAACAAAATGCTTATTGTATGAGCAGTGGGCGACCATAGAAAATATATTATTTCCTTATTATAATATTCTTCTTTTTTTATTTGACCATTTAATGTGTACCCAAAAGCAGTTAATGTGTACCAAAAAGCTTTTGTAAAAATTTTGAAAAAAACAACTGGAAAAAAACTGCATTGCACCTTACTTTAAGGATTTGTCTTGCGTTAAAGGGACAAGCGATTGAGACAGTGTGTGTGTGTGTGTGTGTGTGTGTTCTTACAGCAGGATCCCGAGCGTTGTCCGCAGTCCTGAAACAGGCAGGGTATGCAATCCCTGCAGCTGGCCTCGGCCCGGTTCCTCTCTGAGGAGGCCCGCTCCAGAGTCGACAGGGCGCTGCTCAGAGCCGCCTCCAGAACCACCGTGCCACGGTCCGACAGAGCTGTAGAGATGGAGGGAGACCGTGGAGCGAAGGAGATGAAGAGGCAAGAAAGGAGAAGAAGAAGGATAGGACGTGGAAGAACAAGTAGGTGGCGATGAATAGAATAAGGATGAGAATGGAGAAAGAGGAGGAAGCGGAAAGAAGGAGAGAGAAGAAAAGTGAGACGTGAGAGTGGGCAAACTGGCCTACAGCTTAAAACCAGCACAGCACACAAGGTTTGGCTTAACCGGTACGCCGTCAATGCCAACACACGAAAGCAGCCGACACGTTCTCCAGTTTCCTGGACCTCCACAGTGAAGCGACTTTGTAGCTAAACGGAGAGGGGACATCGGAGGCAATCACATCGACGAGACCGTCCTTAACTGTGGGAACGCTTCGACTGCGTGTGTGTGTGTGTGTGTTTTAGTGGAGCTGTTCTTTTTCTGGTATGTGTGTGTGTGTGTGTGTGTGTGTTTGTGTGAGCAGCCCCCCGTTTTTCCCTGCTGCTCTCTGAGCTCATTGGCAGCGGGTTCTGGGAGCCAGCTCATGCTGAGCACGCTGGTGGTGAGGCCTCTAACAGACCCACATCAAGGGGCGCCGCCGGCCCTGCAGCCCCCCCTCTGGGCCGCGCCAACATCACAGGGCCCGGCCGCTAACGACGGCAACGCTGATTGAGGACTTAATTAGAGGGCCAGGGGGCGAGCGGGACGAGGCTGGCGTACGGGGGCTGGCCCTGGGGACACGGGCTGGCAGGCAGGCAGGCACGGAGGCAGGCAGGCAGGGAGGCAGGCAGGGAGGGCTTGCCTATACTACCAGCCCCTTGTTCCAAACTGTCGGGAGGCACACCGCCGTCAGGTCTCTGCCGAAAGCGGTGGGACTATCACAGACAGCTGTGGTCCTTTTTGTGAAGGTCTACGTGTGAGACTCTGTGAAGGTGTCTGTCTGAGCAAAGCCCTGGAGACGGGGTTGCCACTATGGAGGCTAGAGATTCAAACCATCTCCAGTGTGCCACTGTCTTGTTGACAAAAAGAATGGCTCCTATTACTGAGTGCAATGCTGGATCATTCTAAAGTGAAAGCTGATGAAGATGGGGGGATAACCTGGGACTGGTAAAACGTCAACATGCCTTCATGCAAATCATTTCCCTAGAGGTATTTTCCATCCCATATAGCATACATGCAAATACTACCCCTTTTGTCACACTTTACATTCAAATGAAATCCTACCATTTTACTGAGCTCTGCATGCTGATCCATCCTGACAGCCCTAACCTGTTGCACTGACAAAGAGACTACAGTACAACCAGACTTGGAAGTAAAACATAAGACAGTCTTTCATCAATAAGTTCTTCTGTCCGAGCAGAAGTACACTGTTACCTTTGAGCGCGCTCTGCGGCATCCTGTAGACCTCTCTCCCCGCAGGGGCTCCCAGGCAGCCGTCCAGCAGCAGCAGCAGCGAGACCAGCAGCGAGACCAGCAGCGAGACCAGCAGCATGCCGTCAGTTCATCGGCCCTCCGCTCGGCGACGGGAACGCAGGAGAGGGGAGCAGACGCCCGGAGAAGATGCAGGGGGCTTGCCCTGAGCCTAGGCTGGCAGACCGCTGGGCAGACCGCAGGGCCCAGGGTCCTATTGTCTGTCGGGGTGGCTGTCGGCAACGCTGGCTAACCGTCTCCCTCCTCTTGACTCTCTGGGCTCTCTCCCACCCTGTGTGGCAGGGCATCTGTCTGCGAGTTTACTTAGAGGAACAATGGGTGCCTGCACTGCTCCCTGGTATATATAGAGTGTCATGGGGAACACCCGAGAGAGAGAGAGAGAGTGAGAGGGAGGTATGGGGGATGGAGGGGGACTAGGGAGAGAAGGGAGGGAGGGATGCTCCCATGGCCAATAAACAAACAGCTGAATTCATTAAGACTGTGACAGCAAATCGGGCGCAACTTGCCAAGGCTGGATATTACAAAGAGGTTTGGTTCTATGAAAGGGGAGGGAGGAGGGAGAGAGCGAGGGAGAGAGAGAGGGAGGTGGTGGAGTGGAGGGGCAGGGCGGCATGGAGGAGGGGGAGTGTTGTTTGAATTCATTAACATTAGATAGTTAGTGGTATGGCCTGATGCGAGACTTAGGGCCGGAGGAATGACGGGAAAGGGCGACAAACCAATCAATCAGGGAGGGTCGTTTCAGACCGAAACAGTGAAACACACAGAGGGAGGGCGGGGGAGGGACACTGGGTGGGAGGAGAGAGAGCGAGGGAGAGAGAGAGAGAGAGAGAGAGAGAGAGAGAGAGAGAGAAAAAGAGAGGGATAGAGTGTGTGTGTGTGTGAGAGAGAGGGGAGCGTCTGCCTTTCTCCGTGTCCCTCAAAGAGGGCATTGTCCCCGGTGTCTCTCTGAGGGTGCCCACATCAAAGCCGGCCCTGGGCATCACTCGGCATTGATCACTTACAGCCCTTTATCCCCCCCATTAAAATATTGTCAGTTCACATCACTTTTGTCTTTCTCAGCTGAACTCCACTTTTTTGTTACGTAAAAGATACAGTAATAAAAGGCTGCTTTTAAATCTCTAGGTACCATGGAAGTCTAGTCAGTGCAGGCGTCCATCAATTAAGTTCAATTTAGTTATGGCTTATAAAAATGCACCCGTTCAAACTTGTTTTATTTTATTGTTAAAACCCATTTCTCCCCTTCTACAGGGACGTAGAAACTAGTTACTGACTACAGCATCTCCCGACACATACGGCAAATCTAATTTGATGTGTGTAACACATACTAACATGCTGATGATGGTCCCTGACACACGTTTATACGGTTTATTCCCCAAACAAGAAAGCTTGCACCTGTCGAAGTAGTACGTCACAACAAACTGAAGAAAAAGTCACGAGTATAGGGCGACTAGTTTTAAGTAAGGACGCCTGTTTACGACAGCAGCGAAATAAAGTTGACTTTCGACTGCTGCTGCTGGGCGGGGCTCCTTAACCCGACCCATCCGCTCTGATGCCTCTCGATACGCGACGTCCCTTTCCCCCGCCGTCAGCGGCACACACAGGTGACCAGTGTTCTAGTCCGGTCCGCCAGTGGGGGAGTCAGACAAACATGTCATTCATGCAGACACAACGTTCTGTACAGCCACCGGGCGGGCGAAGGGGAACGTGGTCGCACTTGAGATGCATGCAGGAAAAAGGCTGACTGGTAAACTAAAGGCAGGACACAAATTGGCGTCGGTCTCCCCCAAAGCCCTAGCCAACTAACTGGCTGAATGATAAAAGGCTTTGCGGCCGCCTTCTAGCTGAGCAGTATCAAAGAGAGCCGCCCAGCCTCGCCACGGGCAACTGCTGACGGCAGAGTTCACTCAGCCAACATACGTGAGAGGGGCCGGCTGTTTGTGTGTGTGTGTGTGTGTGTGTGTGTGTGTGTGTGTGTGTGTGTGTGTGTATATGTGTGTGTTTAAGTTTCAGAGACAGCACAGCAGTAGGGCCAAACGACAGGCTAAATGTGTGTGCGTGAGTGCGAGAGCAGCCAGCGAGAGAAGGAAAGAGTAGCAATAAGCAGACCAAGAGATAACCTTTCTGCCTTTGGTTGATGATGATTTCCGACATTCCAAGGGATGTGTTTCGTTTGTGTCTCTCATGCGCTCCAGCCCCCTCCATGCACCCGCGCGGCACAATGGGCCCCGAGATCTGAGAGCCAGCTCAGGCAGAGCGGAGCGGGAATGGCAGGGGACAAACGGGCGGCCCTCTTTCATGCCGCGCCGTCCCTCCGACTGCCTTTGATGTCTTTGGATGAGTCTGCCCTCCGCTCACTCCTCCCATCCCAACTATCCACTGGGCCTAGACCTCGGCCCATTTCTCTTCATCTCTCTGCCCAAGGATGTCTCAGCTAAGCTCCCTGAACGTGCACTAACACTTTGTCTAAACTTAGTTGTTTGCAACAGTGGCGAACTGGACAATACAATTGTTCCTACAATTGCAAAAGGGTCACATGCTAAATTAAAAATAATCATGTAAATATTTTACGCTCCTAAATGGGAGTAACTGCTGAATTTGACAGAAAAGCCTACTAAGATGCCCCTGAAGATGAGAGCGGGTGTTCTGCCACGAGAACAGACCGCAAGTGTGAATTTCACAACTGTCTAGACTATCCCTGTAGTTTTAAGGAAACGACCCCCCCACTCCCAAAAAAAACAACTCAGAACTATCATGTTGAATAACACCCAGGTATTGTGCATGATTATGCAACCACTTTCTCCTATTGTCTCAGCCAGAAAACAATTGAAATCTAGGTCAGTGGGGTACGCAACAGAGAATGGGTTCCCAACATTTCAGTGCAGCTTACAGAGAATAGTCAAGCAGAAACAGTTGGTCAGCTCATGCTTGTATTGGGTCATTGTTTTAAAGTATTGTTGATTAGATCTATTATAAACGTAATAATCAGTGATGGAACATAATGCCACTTGAACATTACATGCTTAGACAATTAAATGTCCAATAACTGAAAAGCAGTCGATGCGCAAAATCTGATTAAATCAGTTTAAATTGTAGAATGTTTTAAGACCATACAGCAAGAAAACAGACATTTTAATTTTCAGATTTGCAGATTCAGGATTTGACTAATATCGAAATTAAATAGCATACCCTCCGATTCAATAAAGAACAAAGTCACATATTTTAGTGCATTGAAAATATACATAACAAAGGCTAAAACTATCAAAAACATTTGTTTAAACCAGACTGGTACGCAGTGACAACCATTTACTTAAAACTTAAAAAGACCAATGAAAAACAAGTGAGTCCGGGTTATTTTCGTAGGTCAGCACCATTTATGCACTGGAAGGAATTATGTAAACGAGGGGCCCTAAGCCCTACCCCCCAGGTTGGCAGCCCTGGGTTAGGACCAAGGCTGAGTCTGCTGCCCCCGAGTGGTCAGTGCCTCAGAGCAGCCAGACTCACGCCCTTGGAGAGCATCTGATGTGGGGTCGGTCTGCGCTCGGCCCCTGGGTTAGGGCCGACCATGGCCCCTTCCCCCTCCTGCTCCACCTGGGAGACCAGGTCATGGCAGGATTTGGCTGGAGCGCTGAGCAGCAGCCGACGGATTGAATCCACCTGGAAGGAATGGAGAGAATGCTCAAACTCTCCTAACTCCTCCCTCTTTTTTTTTTTGTTCCTATTCCCTCGTGTCCTAATCTCACCTCACTGTCCACCTGCTGCACAGCATTCAGGTGGCTCTCTCTGCATGTGCTCAATCGGCCCACCTGCTGCTCAAGGGAGGCTGACACAGTCTCACAGCTACTGCACCTGGCCACCGATGGGAAAATACACAATTTATTTAAACTCCAAATTCCCGTTTGAGTGACCACTATGCAGAACACTTGATTCATTGGGAGTGCAGTTGTGTCTGGTTTTCAGTCCCGGACCCCTTCTCACCATTGCGTCAGTAAGCCAGTGATGCGGGCCATTCCCTCCGCTGGGATGTCCCTGCTGATGCAGCCGTCTACCTCCAGGTGCTGCCTGCACTGGTCAAGTTTCCCCTGGATGACATCGGCGTACACCGCCTCAATGAGCAGGTCCTCCAGCTGACGGACACTGCCCAGCTCCAGGTCCTTCAGGAGCACAGAGTAGGGGATCACCTGACACAGAGACAAGAGCGCGTAAAGAAACATAACTTTGGAATAAACGATTCAAATGTGATGGTTGTTCACCAAAGGAATATACAAAGTTACAATTATACCTGCATATTTGCGGCAAGGTTGACTATAGTCAGGTGCCTTAGTTTGTTTCTTTGGGCTTCATTCAAAGGTGGGATAGGGTCCTTAAAGGCTAAACAAGAGTCATTAAAATGTCAGCATTACTGTGAGAAGTAAAAGTAGAAAAAAGTAGAAAAGTAAAATAGAACTCAAGAGCAGATAGTGCAAAACTGTACCTTGGTAATCAAGATACGTGCCATAGGCAAAGATGTTTAGCAGTTGAGAGTAGCCACTGTCTGGACCCTTTGCCAGCTTAAGAGAGGACAGATAAGTAACTTGTTAGTTATGAAACAGTGACATCTGTTGAGACAATTTGCAATAGCAGCATTCACTCGTGGATGTGAGACAGTTTGTATACATTCCTAACAATGAATAGGCTATACTCTACAATTCGAAGGGACAAAGAACAGTGTTATCCTTGTAAGAATACCTCTTGTACACTGGGAAGCTCCATAAATTCCCCAAACACATAGACCCCAGGGGCCTCGAGCAGCTGGTTTATGAGTCTAATGAGAGTTGGTCCTCTGGCATTTTTAGCCAGTAATATGAACTGGTCAAGTTGGTTGCTGTGTTTTTGTTCCATTGCCATTTATCCTTACTCTACCAACAGATATTTCATGTTCAAAACAATGTTATAAACTGTTAAATTCATATATTCAGTTGAGTCAATCATAAGTTTTCATCTCTTGGCACAAGTTCAAAAGTGCATATTACCTAGCCAACGTTACTATTGCTAGCTAACCAGCCTAATAACGCTAGCTAATTTTATCTAGTCAGTTTGTGGTTCTTGCCATAACAAGCCAGTATTATAGTAATTATATCTTTTGTCTTTCTCTTGTGATTATTATTATTGTAGTTTAGCTGCATCAACGATGTAATAATAGTGCTACATAACATGAAATGTGAAGCTACCTCGATACACCCGATGTAAATAAACGCCAACCAAGTCAACTGATTGAAACGTCTTAACCCTTGCCTTGACAGGGAAGTGGGTCAGTGGCAGAGGGCGTGTTGTCCTCGTCGAATGTCCTTTTTTTCTTAATTAGCCTATAGCCAGGTAACTTAAAAGTGGGTTGTTCAGTTAAATATTATTGCATTTTTAAAGAACAAACAAATACATAATTATTTAACTAAGTCTCATAATTTAATTAATCCTGATTTCCTTAAGCGTTGCCTTGAAGTAAAGGAGGACCCTATTGCTAACTGTGTCTGGACCTGAGGCATCCAGAGTAATGGTGGGGATTGGAACTCAGCTTTCTTTCTACAAAAACCCTATAAATTATGAAACAAACCTATCCTGCGAAAAGAAGGTGAAATACTGCACTCTGTCCGTGGAAAAAAGTTCAACAAACCAATCATTGATCAAAGATAATTAGAAAAACATCTATACCTCCAGAGGAACAGATGCTCAGGTGCCAATCATGTTGTCAAGCCATGCATACAACAGCCTGGTTTGTAAGCTGAACTGAGGCGTGTACGCTCATCCACCCTCAAATATGCCCACAGACACACACACACACACACACACACCCAAACATTATTGACCTACCTGCAGAGACAAACAGCGTATCCAAGGTAGTTTTAGTGTGAGCACGCAGTGCTGTAAGCACAAGAGGATTATTTTCCTCAAGGTCTTCGTGGTGAAGATTGTACTAAGAGAACGAAGGTGACAAAGTGAGATTTCTAACAGGTAAAAATATGAATTTGCTTATTTTCTGTTTGAACTTGTTTAGTGCTAATTTTTTTTGTTTTCCTTTTTATGATCACTGACTGAAATTGTCATTCATATTTGGGATAAGCACCCCGTTTATTTTAAGTATGGGATTCAAGAGATTGCATGATTATTTTTGAAAATAGAATGATAGCCTTATGATAGTAACTACTTTAATGTTAACTGTTACTGTGTTAAAGGACTAGTACACCACCATGACTTGCAATGTCTCGGTAACGTGGATGCAGATCTTATCAGTGCTCTATTGACAAATGTGCCATAAATGCATCTTTGTGTTTCATGATTTAAGAGGTTGCTTCACCATGGACCCAGGCTTGAGGAGAGTTTCAGGCTCCCCCTGTGATCTGGAGATGCTGGACAACAAGGCCCTTTCCTACAGACCCAAATCAGCCAAGGGACGACCACGACATCCTGCACCGAAGCATTCCCAACCACATTCGCACTCAGGCCAGCAGGCCCTATGCAGTTCTGTGGGGGAGCAACATGTAAAGGTTCCTGTAGAGGAGGTATCTAAAGAATATCCAATCACCAGCCATTCTGATGGCATGGAAACTGAGATACATTTGTCCGATGTGCCCATACACTCTGTCTCCTTTGCTGATGGTTGTGAACATTTTCTTGAAGGTCAATATGGCCACAAAAACAAATTTTTAGATAGACCAAAATCTGCTAGGGGGCGCCGGCAATCCTCTCATTCCCAGATAACACCAGATGGGGAGCATGGCCAAACTCAAAACATGTTTGACTGTGGGCTAACTCTAAACCCGCAAAGCAGGACTGGAACTCCCACGTGGTGTGGAGAGGGCCGGAGGTCAACGGGACCTCCAAATCAGTCTGCAGCCCCCGGCATGGTTCAGGATGACTGGTGCAAAGACGGCCATGATGCTCCGCGTTTTCAGGACCCCCGTCGTGAGCCTAGTGTTCAGAGAATAAGGCCCAGGTCATCCAAGGGTCGAAGGAGGCACACTGTCCAACCGCAGCCCTACAACCAACAACAGCACCAAACAGTAACCCCATCGCCTAGCGACGCGCATGGATTGACATCTTCGTTTCTAACTCAAAGCGCCATGGCGGTGCCTCCTGTGCCCAGCAGCTCCCTCAACAAGTACCAAGTTCTTCCATCCATCATTAAAAACAGGCAAAAAGACCTGACCTGAGCACCAAGTAGTTCATGGTTGGAATGTAATGTCTTCTGACTGTGGGTCACAACCCAGTGTTATGATCAGCTCTAGAATGTTTATTTGTATTGGAGGGGAAAATGTATTTGTAAATTGCTGCATGTAGATTAAAGAAAAACATTTACTATGGTTGTAACTGTTATTATTTTAACCGTTTTAAAATATCAGCTGTATCAGTCAACCAGTCAGTCAGATCTTGTCTGGGACTGGCATACTCAAACACAGAAGAGAATACATATCAATCAACTTGTATTGTTATTTTTTAAATGTTTTATGGCACCAGTGCAGTTTTAGACCTGGTTGGAGAGGCAGGTATCTCATCATCATCATCCTGAGTCTCCTCTCTGAGCAAATGAGCCATTAGCCATGAGTTATGGGGCTGCTAGGATCACAACCAATTGTCTGGATAGAAAACAGACTCGGCCTGTCTGATGGATGTGTAATATGCATGAACAGCTGGTTCAGGTTTGGTTATTTTAATACTGACTGATGAGCTTATGGTTTGTATGGTTACAGGCAACGTTGACATTAATTCAATATTTGTAAACCTATTCTTAATAGTTTAACAAACAGTTAGGCGAATTACGCATAAAGTGTCTCTAGATACTTTATGCAAATTATGTGAGTACATAAAATTATGTTGACAATGAACCAGAGACAGACGGACAGCGGTGGTGGTGGTGGTGGGGGTTGGCACGCGCAAATTTTGCCGCGCGCGTGCGCATGTAAATAGGTACCGTGGAGTAGGTCGCTGAGAAAACTCCTGAGTTAACAACGGGAAACCCGTGAGCACAGATGCGCTAGAGTGATGCAGATTCAGGAGCTTGCATACTGAAGTACTTCAACGAAGATCGCATTGAGAATCTTAAAGATTAAAGCAGAGTGAGTATCCCAAGCCAGAAGAAATAATGATTTCGAATTTAATCACGAGCAGTTGAAGGGACAAAAAGAGGCTTAGCTGCAGCAGTACTGCTAAAGCTTAGTCTGCTTTCCCCTTGCAGGCTGCAGACTATTACGAGACTAACATGCAAATGATACTATATAGTTTTCTAAAAAATATTGTTTGGGAAAATGAAGTTAGGAGACTCTACTTTGCAGGTTAATAGGCTTTAAACAAAAAAAAATTTTTTGTTAGAATGTGTGTGTGTGTGTGTGTGTGTGTGTGTGTAGGCTATTATCTATCATTCCTTCTGCACTTGACAGAACTTTACGTAAAAATGTGTGTGTGTGTGTGTGTGTGTGTGTGTGTGTGTGTGTGTGTCTGTGTGTGTTTGTGAGTGTGTATTTAGCCAGATTCTTTGTGAGTTAAATAATTGAAGTACCTGGTCACGAAGGTGGTTAATTACAGTTAAAACAATGCTTTATACCTAGATATACTTTTTTTATCCATGGCAGGTATGTTCTTAACTCTACCTAACCAAACAGACAATTGTTTCTCGGGTATGGGCTCAGGGCACAGTAACCAGATGGAAGCTGTTGATCTACTTAGAGAGGTAGATGTGGTGGGGCCATTACCTGGACCAGAACAAACACACACAGACACAAACACACACCGTCAGTAACTGCTCCGAGCAATGTAAGCTGTGATCTGCTTATGGTAGACTGATGCCTATTCCACCGGCAGTTGTGAATATTCATTTTCTAATCACTATGATTTTTCTGTGTATTTATTTGTTATTTGTAGTTTTATTTGATTGAGGGAAATGGTCTTTGCTCTTTTTCCACGTCTTAGAGGGGAAATACGGCAAGATGTTAGTCCCGGCTTTGTTTCAGGTACCAGACCCAGCCAGACACGTTACAACCCCTCCCTCCTTCTCTTATCAACCTGTGGTTAGGTGAGCGTTAGGAGTAACAGGTGGTGGGTCCACTTACAGTAGATTTGCATAGTGACAGTTGTTACAAGGTACTATGTCAGACCAGTATACACAGCACTGAGTGTTGACCAGCCCAGTTAATGATTGGCCCGGCGTCTTACGCTCTCACACTCTGCTATAGCCGGTTGCTATGCAGCCTGTGAGAGGGGATAGCTTGGTAGCCTGGGTAGAGGCCCATAGCTAGCTGTAAAACTGAAGCAACACACACACACACAATTACCCCGATCAATTTTGGTGTGTTGACAAATGTAAGACTAGGAGTCCATAATAGTAGCGTATCAGGTCAATTGGTTCTGGGGTAACTTTCCATGTTGCTCAGTTTCCACTCACTGGATAACAGTGGAAATATTCAATTTAGATGCGCAGTCACACACACACACACACACACACACACACACACACACACACACACACACACACACACACACACACACACCGACTCGCCGGCTACGAAGACAATCTCATTCGAATCACTTGACGTATTCATTCTCTCAGTCACTCCATCCTTCCATCCCTTCACACCTTCTCCGTCTCTCTCGCCAGTCCCCTGCACCTCTCCAGGCTGGTCCGTAGATGCCTGCTCGTCCCCCGCGGCCCAGAGACAATGCCGGGGCTTAGAAATCGCTCCACGTGGGTCCCATTTCTCCTCAAGACCTCCTGCATCAAGTCCTGTGCCAACGGTTGCTCTCTTGGGATCACGGCACAGCTCACCTATGCCAACACGGACACAGAGTTTGTGGAAGGTAACGCTTTATTAACATGTGTATGTAATGCACAAGATACCTCAGAACGATATGCATTGCATTGCCCTACCAACCCCGTCTTAGCTCCTCAGCTTGTTGATGTCCCCCTATATAGGTGTGTTTGTGTATCCCCTGGGGGAGAAGGAGGTGGTCGTGGGCTTTGAGGCAGTGATCGCGGGCCGACTGGTGGGGGTGCAGATCCAGAGCAGGGGGAAGCTCGAGGACTGCTGCCTGGACTGCTGCCCAGGATCAGGCCTCGAGGGCCAGTGTGGCAGCGGCCGGGAGTGGGGCTGCTGCGGGAGCTCCAACCTCGACATGCAGTGCACCAACGGTGAGTGACGAGGGGAGGGAGCGATGAAGAGGAGAGAGCAGGAGAGCACTGTTCTACGCGGAGGGCTGTTTTCATTTTCCAGTGTACAGACCGATGTGCGGGATGTGCATACATTTACAGCGTAAGCGATGGCGTGTCTTTTGAGAGACCCACAGTCCTTCAGTATGTAGAATACTTTGTTTAGATCAGGAGCCTTTGAGCTCCTCATTAGCCTCAGCCAGCAACGAATCAGGGTGACCATTATTGAACAGTCCTGGAATTAATCCAGTTAGGGCGACTGTAAGAAAACATAGGCTCTCCTCTGATGACCAGGCTGTATCAGAACACAGACCTCTAACTGGGTAGCTGAGCACCTAAAGAATGTATTGCTGCATCCCCAGTGAACTCAATTGAAAAAATCACCACTGCTAACTTAATTTAATGCTTCCTTGCTTCATTTAACTTTCTGAAAGTGGAATCTACTATGAATTTGACTTGCCACAGAAAGTACATTTCCAAAACCTATAGTATATCATACCATCTTATAACAAGGTCTCTGAATACAATATTACATTAGCTATTACCCTCATTTCTCTATACTTTCATTGTAATGCTGTAGAAGGGTACAGATCGTAAGGACTCAATGGATTTGGCTGTGCACCTTCTGGTGAAATGCGTTTCACTTATTTTAAAAACATACATCAAGTACTGGATGCGCATGGTAGTATTCCAGTAGACACCGCAGGAGCATGTATATAGAAAAATGTGTATGACAATTATAAAGAAGGGGTAATATGATACGGGGAAGTTTAACTCACAATGTTTAGATTATTTATATTTGTCACACATTTATGTCCTTATTTTCTGCTCCGATTGTTTCTCTCACAGGTCATCTTATCCTGGATGAGGACTTGGAGAGGACCACCTTCATCGTGGGAATAGGGGTCATCGGTCCCATGGACATAGTGTCTGTCATCATAAGCACCACCCTGGAGCTACCCACTCTGGAGAATGGCGCGATCCGCCTTGTATATCCTTCAGTACTCACACCTACCGTCACAGGTCGGATTCCTCCAAGCAAAAGTGAAATAGGGGGGAAATCAGACGAAACGGGGTACGCAGAACGCTACTCACTGCATTTGACATCTAAACTGCTATTCGCTAAATCCGTTGTCTAACACATTTGTCCCCTCTCAGTCCCACCAGCTGTTTTGGTGCCACGCCGGGAAAGCAGGAGCGAGCGTCGGGCTCGGAGCAGCAGGGGTGTACCCATGCCATCTTCAGCAGTGCTGCCTCCAACCTGGCACCCTACGAACTCAACTTCCAGCTGCTGGTCCGAGGGGCCTGTCTGCTAGCTGGTACCGACCGATCACACACACAGTGTCAGACAGCGTCAGCCCAGTAGCCTGTCGTGAATGAGTGGATGTGAAACGACGGACAATCTACGTCGGCAGAGAATGGAGATGTGCTGAGAGAGAGAAAGAGAGAGAGAGAGAGAGAGAGAGAGAGAGAGAGAGAGAGAGAGAGAGAGGGAGAGAGAGGGAGAGAGAGAGAGAGAGAGAGAGAGAGAGAGAGAGCAAGATATATTATAATATAATAAAGATATTTTAAGAGTCTACAGAGGAGGGTGGTTGATGTCTTCCGTCAGTGCATTTAACTTGATGCGATACTTACTCTGGTGGTACGGGCATGATGCCAGTGGGCCCCGTGAGTACTGCAGCCTGAGTCATGCCTGAGATCGTCCCTGTTTACGTGAATGGAGGAGAGGTCACTTTACATATTATGGTTGCGTCCCTCCTCAGGTCTGGAGAGCCCCACCCATGCCCTGAGGGCAGATGCTGACCCCAGTGCCCAGAGCGCCTCTTCCACCTACATCACACTGGCCCAGGAACACCCATACAACTCACACATAGAGGTCATCCTGCACCTCAGTGGTATGTGTGTGTGTGTGTGTGTGTGTGTGTGTGTGTGTGTGTGTGTGTCGTTTGTTGCCTTGTTTGCCTTCTCTTCAACGTGTCATCCTTGGTTAAACAAAGCCCTGTCCCCTTACCCCAGAGCCTCACAGTCCATTGGTCATCCTAGAGAAGGGCAGACTCTCCTTCTGCCAATACGAGCAGCAAATAAGTGCCCGCCGCGACTTCCTTCGCTGCGCCCGCAAAGACACAGAGACAGAGAAAAAGGTAGGGTGGCTCCATTTCCTCTCTTTGTCCAACACTACTTTTACCTGAGGGAACTGAATGCTTCCTCCGCAGGCTGCCTCGTCACAAATGCTACATTTACCACCTTTGGGCGTCTTGTTTCTGTGTCTCGTTGCTTCTCATTTTCTCCTCAGCTGGAGTTTGTAAGAAAGCGCTACCACAAGGACATCCTGAGCAACCCGGTCCTCATGCTGAACTTCTGCCCGGACCTGCTGAGTGAGCCGGCAGAGGTGCACCGCGCCACCCGGGAGCTGCTGTTCCTCATCGACCGCAGCGGCAGCATGAGTGGAACCAACATCCACCGCATCAAGGTGAGGGAGGGGGGGGGGGGACCCGACGGAGAAACCGAGAGCTATTGTGGGTTAGCCGTTGTGGGTTAGCTGTGGGTCATTGGGTCATGACATGCTGGATTATAATTGGACATGTGTGCTGATATGAGCCACAAGCTAAAAGTTACACTGCGTTTCTAAGTTCTCGCCACTCCCTGTTTCCACAGGAAGGCATGGTGGTGGCGCTGAAGAGCCTCCCTCCAGGGACCATGCTCAACATCGTGGGCTTCGGCACCACCGTCAAGGCCCTGTTCCCCTCCAGCAAGCTCTGCACCGACGTTAGTCGAACACCGCTCACCGCTCACAACAGCTCAGAACAACAAAGTGTCACTAAACTAGTTTGAGAGGTGTTTTCCTCTTTTGCGTTCTATAAACAAATGCATGTGAACCATGCATTTAAAATCCTAATGACAGGAAAGCAGTTGTTTCCATGTCCTGTCCTCTGATGCTCCTGTAATCAGGTGAGCGGCCAGCTGCCCTGGTTGCCCTAGCAGCAGAGTATCAGGTGTTAGCTGGGACAGTGGTCTAGCAGGACAAACAGTCTTTAGACACACTTTGGAGCATATGGTGACCTTTCTAGCATTTTAATAATGATAGGAGATAGCCACCCAGCGCTTTCTCCCTCTCCTTCTCTCAGGCTCTTGTTCCCTCTCTTCCCCGCTCTCTCTCACACTTACTCTCTCTTTCTCACTCTCTCTTCCCCGCTCTCTCTCACACTTACTCTCTCTTTCTCACTCTCTCTTTCTCGCTCTCCCTCTCTCAGGTTCTTGTTCCCTCTCTTCCTCGCTCTCTCTCACACTTACTCTCTCTTTCTCACTCTCTCTTTCTCGCTCTCTTAACACCCCCCACCAGCCCACCCCCACCCACCCACTTCCACCACCACCACAAAACACACACACACACACACACACACACACACACCTCTTGTTCAATAAACTGAGAGAGCCATGTATGTTTGTACATGATGTGATTTGAGGCCAGTTCAAGCCAGGTGCTAAACCGTGTATGTTGACTTTATCTTTATTTAAAAATAGATTAATTACATTGCGCTCTCACAGCACTAAATAACCGGAGTGTGACATAACCATTCCAGGAAAACCAGTAAAAAAAAAAAAAGAAGCTAAAACTGGTTTCTCATAGGCAACTCCATATCATTGGATAAATCAGGGATTATGTGCCTCACATTGCTTCTGCCCTAGGTTTTGCACGGTACGTTCTCAAATGTCGACATCAACATCGCGCTGGCTAACAGTGCCTCCTTCTCTAAAGGTGACTCTGGTCCAGGCCTGTGAGTACGTCCAGAGGATGAGGGCTGACATGCGGGCCACCAACCTGCTGGGCGCGCTCTCCTGGGTCTACCAGCAGCCCATGCAGCGCTCCTGCCCGCGCCAGGTCTTCATCATCACGGACGGCAGCGTCAGCAACGTGGGCAAGGTGCTGGAGCTGGTCCGCAGGAACACCTGCGCCGCCAGGTACCGCACAGTCTCAGCAGGCGGGCAGCAGGAGTTGGAGAGCACACGCAGACTGGGAGACAGGGGGGCGGGGGGGGGGGGGGGGGGCAGCGGCAGGGACTGAGGAAGTGTGGGGAAGAGTGAGGAAGAGTGCACGTTCGAGGATATGGAGCGTTAAGAAAAGCCGGAGAGGCAGAAAGAGAGAGAGAGGGAAGGAGGGAGGGCCCGATGTGTAATAGTGCCGCGCCTAGTAATCCCACTAAGTGCTCTCCTCCGCATTGACAGCCACGCCTCTCGGGTCTCCCCCCCAGTCCCTCACGCACACCCCCCCCACCCCCCCACCCCACCCCCAACATTAACTCCATTTAGCCCTCATTAGTATTCCGCTGTACAACCGGCCAGCGAGCCCCGCGGTCCCCCCCCCCCGCATGCCTTCAGCCTGTCGCCGTCCGGATGACATACGGTGGCCGCTCCCCTCTCGCTGGTCCTCAACGCAAGTCCCCCTCAGCCCCAGTCACCCCCCTGACCCCCTCAGCTCCAGTCACCCCCCTGACCCCCTCAGCCCCAGCCACGCCCCTGACCCCATTACTGAGCACGAGACGTGTCGGGACAGTGGGCGGAGCCACGACTAACAGGGTTGAGGGCGCGCCTGTGGATGTCATTGATATTCAGGCGGTGTAGTGAGGCCGTCACAGCGCTAAGCTCCTTCCGCCGCTTGGGATTTTCAATTAGTCTGGCCTCTGTGCTTTGTTCAGACGCTCAATTAGCTAAATGGCCCAGGACTGCGGCCTGTGTCTCTTGGAATGGTCTAAATGCTGCTATACCAAGATAGGGCAGGGGAAACTCCATGATGCACCATTAGGTTCGTGTGGTTAGGTTGAAATAGATTGCTATGTCTAGTGAGCTCATGAGACGGGTCTCACATGTCACTCATGTCAGTTGGTCAATGGTGTGTTCTCAGGTGCTTTGGGATGGGCCTGGGTCCCCAAGCCTGCAGGAGGCTCCTTCAGGGCGTTGCCAAGGTGACAGGAGGAACCACCGAGTTCCTGGGTGAAGAGGAGAGACTGCAGCCTAAGGTCAGTTCTAAAACGATAGCAGCAGTGCCGCCTAGTGGCCAAATCTGATTTAGACGTTTTGGAAATGAATGTTCCAGAACGAGAAAGTTGGATTGCCTTATTTTAAATGGGATAGTGGTTATGCATAGGCAACATGGGGTTTGGCCAAAGCGCATGCTTATCTACAGTATTGTGCATAGATTTTAGGCAGGGGATGTCGTTTTGAAGGCGAAGGGTGGTCACACCAAATGTTGATTTGATACAGATTTGCTTCTTCCTCACTTTGTGTTTTATTAATTGATAAAAAAATAAACAATTAACATTTATATTTGTATGTGTTTTTTTTCTAACTTTAAAGACTTCACACCTTCACACCTTCACACCTTCACACCTAAAACCTTTGCACAGTACTGTATTTTTAGATGAAACACCACTAAAGTCTACTGCAATCACCTTTAGCTGATCAAGTCTCTGAAGAAGGCCTTTGAGCCTGTCCTGACTGATGTAAGGATCGACTGGTACCTTCCCGAAAACATGGAGGCCCTTCTCTCACCCAACGAGATCCCGCCTCTGTACCCTGGGAATCGTCTGATTGGCTACTGCACGCTGTACGACGTGTCAGGCTTCAGAGGCAAGAAGACTGAGGTGGGAGGTCCGCCATTGATTGAACGTCTCATCGACGTGTTTGTGCTCGATCCTGTACCCAACTGCCCGGGCATTGTTTTATAGGCACGTGGACGAGGCTACAAGGGTGTGTCTCGCGGGTCCATGGGCTCCGTCTTCGGCCTGTCCAACGACGAGCACTCTCCACCCCCGGCCTCGGAGCTCCTCCCCATGATGACCGCCATGGAGGGCGGGGACTTGGAGGAGGCGCTCCGGGAGATCTCCAGGGAAATCTCCTCCGAGTTCTCCTGCGCCAAAGACACAAACACAGGCGCCTGCACAGGTCTGACATCAGCAGGGCAGGGTTCATGACATCTAAATAACACACACACACACACACACACACACACACACACACACACACACACACACACACACCCACCCACACACACACACACACACACACACACACACACACACTCAAACTACAACATTGAAGAGCTGTCCTCTACATAAGGCCCTATCTCCAACAGGTGGGGAAGGGGACTGGAGCAGTGACATCAGGAAGAGGATCCAGCAGAGCTCCTATGTCCAGGAGCAGTATGTCCTCACACGCTGCTCCCTGAGTAGCGAGAGGGGGCTGCAGAGCCACACACACTCCCACACGAACACCTCGTCCCACTCGGACGCTGCCGGCGGGCCCTATGTCCTGGAGCCCCACCTGGACCCCCTCCCTTTGCTGGACACAGGGTCCCTTCCCCAGGGGCTGGAGAAGATGGCCCCTCCCGAACAGAGGACCACCTTGTCCCGCTGGGGGGAGTCTCCGTGGCTACAGGCCCCCTCGGCTGAGTCCACAGAGCCAAAGAAGGTTTGAAAGTGTTAAATAATAATAATAATATTATTATTATTATTATTATTATTATTAATAATTATAATAATAATAATAATAATAACAATAATAATAATAATAATAATAATAATAATAATAGTTAAATAGAGCCATAGACCGCATTTCCCAGTGCTCACAGGGCGTGTCCCTTCTTTCTGTTCTGATCCAGATTGGGCGTTTGAGCACGGGGGAGGAGTCCCGCATGAGACAGAAGGCACTGGCCCGCTCCACCATGGCAGCGCGGAGCTTCTCCTCCCCGCAGGGCGAGCTGGACATGCACCGTCTGAGGAGGGCGCTGGAGAGGGTCTCCTTTGATCAGGCCGTGGGGGGCCGCTTGGATGAAAGTGATGGGGAGATGCAGCCCACCCCCAGGGCAGCACTGTCCCACCTAAGCCTCACTGACTCCAGTAAGTTTGACTAGTTTATCCATTAATCCATTCATTCATTCATTCATCCATCCATCCATCCATCCATCCATCCATCCATCCATCCATCCATCCATCCATCCATCCATCAGTCCATCTGTCCATCCGTCCATCCATCCATCCGTTCATCCGTCCATCCATCCATACATCCGTCCACTGTAGAGCACTTATTCCTGTGTATCTCACCATCAGATGGGCTGCTGTTCCCAGCTTCCCCTCTGGACTGGGACAGCTTCACAGATCCCGAGTACCTGTTTGCGGCGGGAGCCCCCGAGGACCCCCCGGCCCAGTGCCGCTCCATCATCCACGGCCTGCTGGGGGGTGGGCCTGTGTCCTGGGAGGTCACCGTGGACCTGAGCCCCATTCTGGTCCCCGACGGCGTGGAGGAGAGAGGAGAGGGAGAAGGAGGAGGAGGAGGAGAGGGAAGGAAGCCCTGGGAAGAGATCCTTCATCAGCTGTCTGCTCGCTCCGTTATCCAAGACTTTGAAAAGCTGGCAGAGAAGGAGAGTGACATTGAACATGGTAATGTGGTGGACTTGAGCCGGCCATTTATATGACCATGAACTTAACATTCTGTGATCTATCCTTCTTTTAGACCTCTAACAATAGTGTGTGGGGGGTTTGGCTTGCATTTGCAGGTCCTGCTAAGCGCTACCGCATGAAGGCTATCCAAACCAGTAAGAGTTGTAACATCATCTGCATGTACACAGCATTCACTGCTTCTGACAGCAACGCCAACAAAGGTCCCCCCAACTCTGTGGAAGTCAGCAACACAGGTGGGCTTGCAATAAGAAACATCCAAATGCAGGAAATAGCTTTTGCGTGGGTTTGGTGTCATGGCCTTATGTGGGCATGAACCAGCTGTGTCGATGCCTTATTTATGCTGTGCGTGCGTGTGTGTGCGTGTATAGGCGTGCGTTTGGGGAACAGGCGGAGCTCCCAGTCAGGCAGCCGCAGACAGAGGACCTACTCCGTGGGACTGGGTCGACGGCCCTCCAGCAGGGAGAGTGAGGAGACGGGGGACACGTGCACCTCCACAGGTACGACCGCGGGCAAACTCTCCACGGCTGCCACTGGACTCTCCGTGTTAGCCCAACGTGAGGGGAACACGCCGCGGAGTGCTGAAAGCGTTTTCCGTTTACCCGTTGTTTTTCTTTTGCAGACAGGGATGACACCCCCGCCTCCCCTTGCAGCCTCACGTCTTGGGACTCCAGTGGTATTCCGTAGCGCAGAACGACAGCCCACTTGGTTAATTGTAATGAGCGATTGTAGTTGGAACTCTGTGCAGGATTGCCTGTAGAACACTGCTTTGCTTCCTTCTCAGGTGCTGGAGGCGGCGCCCACCCTGCAAGCCCATCGGGTGTGTCAGGCACCTCATCCTCCCGCTCCCAGCGTTCGGTGGAAAGCAAGTCTGTGGAGAGCTTCTTTGGCTCCAGGTGGGTGACATACTGTGCGGAAACGTGCACAGATCATAGTGTTTGTCATGTGATCTTAATAAGGAATCAGTTGATCTTAATAAGGAGCTTGCGGTTTCTGCAGGTTTCCTTTGGGTCGACTGAGGTCCTCCATCTCGTCAGGGAGGCAGATCCCCATTAAGGCCCACTGTCTCTCCGCGGAGACAGAGAAGCAAGCCGACGCGGAGGTCCCGGACTATTTGCCTCTAGTGAGACACACTTGTATAAGGGCGCATGCACACGTTCACAGTGGCATATGAAGTCACCTGACTATGAGCGTAGTGTAACACGTATTTGTAACCGCACAGGTGCGTCTCCAGTTGGCCTCGGGGGCCTTCCTGCTGACGGAGGTCTACTGTGACTGTATCCAGATCCCCCTGGACCGCGTGAAGAGGGCCTCCCCCTACAGCAGCCACCGCAGCAGCCTCAGCCCCCCCTTCCGCTGCACCTCCCCCAACGCTCCCTCCCTCCCCTCCCCCGCCCCCTTGTCTACCTGCGCCAAGGACCAGAGCGGAGGTCCCGCCCATCGCCGGATCTCGCGTCCATCCTCATTCAATTCCGTCAGGCTCCCCGCTCCCCCTTTCCACCACAGCCCAGACGACCCTCCTTTAGCCCTGGATCCCGGACACAGCCGGAGGCGCTTCTCCGAGCGCGAGGCGGTCGCCTCCCCTCCTGACGCCCCCAGCTCAGAGGAAGGCTCCCTAGAGTTGCCGACGGGACAGCCTCCGACCCAGGCAGACAGTGGGCGCGGCTCAGAGACGGATGCCTGCGAGGGCTCGCCGCTGGACTCGGCAGCTCCGGACTCCCAGGAAGGTAGCCAGCTGGCGCAGGGGGATATGGAGGGCTCGAGTTGGGCCACGGCGGTGGCTCTGGCCTGGCTTGAGCACCGCTGCGCTGGCTTCTTCATGGAATGGGAGCTGGTGGCAGCCAAGGCTGACTTCTGGCTGCGCTGTCAGGTGCTGCCGGAGGGAATGGACCCGGCCGGGCTGAAGGGAGCTGCTAGGCAGCTGTTCCTGCTGCTCCGCCACTGGGACGAGAACATCCAGCTCAACATGCTCTGCTACAACCCAAACAACATGTGATGAGACCATCACAACTTAGGGCAATAGCCGCAGGTCCCAGACCTACTACTCCTTACTGAAAGTAAATTAGCAGTCCTGTCAAGTATTTCCAAACTGTAAAATCACTGACGCTGCCTTCATTGAACATTCATTTTTAAGCAGTTTTTGTTCTATTGATCTATTGATTAAACACTTCATTACAGCAAAACGTAATGCCAAAACTATATGATTGCTATTGCAAGCAAACACATACCACACTGTGTGATGTAGCTAATATAATTTAATACAATTTAGTTACAATTTCTGAAGAGATCCTTTTGATGAAAGTCCATGCAAAAATTTACGGGCATCCATGCTTGTCATACTGAAGTGGCCTTTTAACAAACATATGCAACCAATATATCGCCTTAATCCTTTTAAAACAGCGTTATGAATGTTTAGATTTAGTTGATGGAGTTTAACAAATCAAAGGCAAGTCTGCATCTGCATCTGTGTTAGTTAGGAGAAAATAAATTCCATGATTTTATTGTTTGAGTGATGCATTTATTCATCTTTATCAATAAAATTAAACAGTCTGAATCGATCGGTCGTCTATCATCATAGGTAAGAAAGCTCATGCAAATAAAGCAGACATCACACAGATTCTGATTTCTACACGAAATATTCCTACAAAAAATTTCACACTTTTGTCTTCTACTGCATACGGTTCACATTAAACATTAAAGAAATTGAATTTATTCGCACTCTCTATAGGAAACATTTAATAAAACAAAGAAAAAAACATAATCCATGATTGTCTGACAGCTTATTCCTGTATGGAAATGGCAAATTCATTTTCTACTCCGTAATCCCGTTTTGTGTTACACCACAACTGTTGTGCCCAGAGATAAGCTTTGTGCCCAGTAAGCAACAAGCATACTGCAGAAACTTGAAATCACTATAAAGCTTAGTTTAACTATGAATCCCATCCTATTAGGGAAACAGACTTCTGTCAAGAAACAGGATCTGCTGTCTTGTGCAATAACTAGTATGGTATTAAATGTGACAGATCATGGGTTTAAGGTAGTTTAAATAGTTAAAACAAAATAACAAAAATAAGCACCCTATGTAACGCATACTTAATTTCAAGAAACCCTTTAGCACGCCATCACATTCAAAATTCTTCTCCACTCTTTGTCATCTGTATCAAAATGAAACCTGAGAATCTTTATTTTTCAGAAACCTTCCATCGCCTCAAACTTCACTGGACTGCCCAACGCAACTACCCCCGCTCGGGCAGATCTCATTCTCTGCCCCCCAATGCTGCTCACAGCGCCACAAAGCTGGGTGAGACCAGTAGCTGTAAACAGAAGCTTCAAGACATGCCCACGAGCTCCCCTGCATCGGGGTGTGAGAGAGGGAACTGAAGCGAGGCACGAGGAGCAGGTCGGAGGCTGTTCAGTGGCTGATCGGACCCCACTACAGGTGGGCCGGGCTCGGCAGCAACTCACTGGTTCTTGGGCTTCTCCTTTGCGTCCCCCTGGGCCTCCCCTGGGGCAGATTCTGGGACTGGGGCCGGAGCCAACCACAGCGAGAAGAGGACGATGAGGTGACAGACGTGGAGGCCCGCCGAGCTGTAGTCAGTGGAGGGGTAGGTGTTCCAGGACAGCTCCACCAGACCCAGGATCAGAACCCTGCGCGCACAAACACACAACACGGGGCTAGCATTCGAACTGTGAAGCCCAAACAAACACGGGAAACCAGAAAACTCTGCGTTGAGAAACCCTCATAGTCGCCAGCCCAGCGTCGTTACCTGAGCAGATGAGCCAGCTTCTTAACTCCGCCGCTCCAGAGCAAATAGGGCAGGGTGTGAAAATACCAGACGTAGAACTGGTAGTGCAGCGAGCGGCTGAAGCACATGCCGATGAAGTTGGAGGTGAACAGGACCAGTACGATCTGTGTTCGGCTGTTAAGGTCCGCCCCAGCTGAGGATGTGGTGACAGCATATTCACACACACACACACACACACACACACACTAGATGAAACTAACTCCACGCGACTCGTTGTTAGAAATACCCAGGTCATCAAAGTTGTTAAACACGTTATTACCTGGCATAGAGAAGTGCATTGCTAATGAAATAAGATAAGACTTCTAAAGGTATGGCAACATGTGAACGTCAGGATATGATCCGCAGAGAGCTTCTGTGCAGGGAGGATCCTTTTGCTGGGCTCTTTCAGCAGTTCCAAGGCACTCTCTCCTGGCCTAAAAGGGGCGAAGGGGAAACGCAACGTATTAATTTACAAAGAGCGTCAGGGGGTATTTGAACAGTTGACACGAGTATGTGTGTGCGCGCATCATTGGGCAGTACAGAGGTTTTTGTTTTGACATTCCAAGAGGGTGGAGTTACTCTTTATCCCCCTCACAGAAGTGCCTTCCTCCCACTCTGATGACAGTTACTCTCGGTCAAACGCCACCACTTGCACCTCTCACCTCTTCCAGCGGCGCAGGGCAAAGAGCAGCAGAGCCAGCAGGTGAGCGGTCAGCAGGACCAAGTGGAAGTGGCGATTCAGGAAGAGCCATTCGGGCAGGAAGCGCCAGTTGACCGTCCACCTGAACTCAAATTGTCGGCCCAGGTCGAAGGCTCGGCTTAGGTAGCCAATGGGATTCTCCATAAGAAAGGGCAGACCCAGCAACACCTGAAATAACAGGCGGGTTATTAGGAAGGTGCCGTGGTTAAACAGAGACTGTGCAGAAACGCTACATTAGCTACGGTTTACCTGGATGGCTGCACAGAGGGAGAGTTTTGGGATGGTCCGCATCAGACCAAACTCAGACAGCAGGAGGAAGAGGAGGCCGGGAGCCAACAGGAGCACGTTCATCTTGACAGACACGGCTAAACTGTCAGGAAGAGAAGAAAAGACGGGAGTTGCCATTCCATTTGAATGACTCGACGACACAAACAAATCCGTCTTCATTTACCAACGAATGTGCCGTATAATTGCCGTGCTGCCAGTGGAGACCCATGGCTTGCCGTGTCAGTCTGGTTGCGTACTTGCCTGTAAAGTGCGCAGCCCAGGGTCCAGCGGTTGTCCAGAAACAGGTTGACCGCCCCAAACAGCAGCATCATGGCCACCGGGTCGTTGAAGAGACGCAGCACAAATATGGAGTGGATGCGGTAGGAGGCGCAGCACACAAAGAAGAACACATAGGGAGGGACCTGAAGACAAGGGCAGGCTTACTGAGGATGAACGCATTAAGACAGTGTTACACACATCGAGAGGGAGGAGTGGATGTGAATGCGTCACGCAACAAAACCTTCCTCTCACAGGAGGAAGTCCACAAAGTGGCGTGTATCACATCTAGTAAAGCCGGGGGAAACGAAATGTTTTATAAGGGAAATGAAGAACCAGTGACAAGTTCACCTTTTTAGTGCGGTGATATATCCGGAAGACCAGCAGCAGAGTGATTAAGTAGAAGGCAGCAAACAGGTACTGACCCAGCCGGATATTCACCCCATGGTTGGTGATGTAGTACAGAGCCGTGAAGATGTACACAAAGCCCGCAGGGTACCTGGTGTAGAACCCTACAGGTTAGACATCATAGACAGTAGTAAGCTCAGTTTAAATGTTACTAGACCTTCATACTCACACCAAGGGACCCGTATCTCCTTTGAGCTTAGTGTAGTCGTAGGTGCCATTGATGACTCCCTCCACCTCATCCATATAGGCCTTCCAGTCAATCTCTGTATCTGCAGGGTTGGATGGAGTATTTAGAGGTTTGATCAGGGGTGACGTGATTTCAAGTGTAAGAAAAAACAATAATATCAGACTTAACCCTGGAGGGGCCATTATTTTGTTTCTTAAATTGATATGTAATGTTAACTGTTACTCTGTTAGGCCTAATGTGTAAACGTTAAATGGGTATGCAGATAACTAATAAGTGAAGCCTGTGCAGCAGCAAGTATTAGTAATACAAAGGTGATTTTCCAAATTACTGTTACAATTAATAAGTGATATCGCTGATTTGTTAACTTTGTGTTGTTTTCAGTGTGTTATTTAACTATGCAAGGCTTATTGTGCTTTTTACAAACAAGGACTTGAAATTACTGTTACATTACCGTAAGTAAATGCGACAGGGGTATGCAATAAATCCTAGGCATTATATTCACAGGGAACCTGATTATGCATGGTGGTGAGTAAATTTTGACAGGTGGCAGAGCATAGCCTCTTTAGCTATGGTAGCTAGCAACGTAGCCATTGGTTACGACAGCATCAATAGCAATACTGGCTAGCATGCTAGCTAGCCATTCGGCTACTCACATGGTACTTTTTGTATGACCCATACATTGATCCCGATTTCCAAGAACCAAAGAACAGAGGCAATAAGCAGCGTGTACTCCGCTTTAAAAAGGATCAAGTGTTTCTGATTCCATAGTGTCTTAATTGTACTCCTTAATCGAGACGGCGGACCAGAAGGCTTTTTTTTTACACCGCCTGCCATTTCAGCGCACCAACTTGAAGAGGCCGCAAGACGCGTGTCAGACAGACAGCAGTGTACCCACTCACGTGATTTGACGGCACTCGGCTTAGTTTTGACGCACATCATGTGACAAAAACATCGGGCCTATACTTCCGGGTATGACAATTAGAGAGCATTTTTTATTTTGACAGGTAAACTTACTTAGATATACAAATTGGCTGAAAAGAGATAGATTTTTAACTAATGCACACATTTTTTTATTTTGCAATACGTTTTACATCAGCGCAGCTAGGATGCCGTTCGATAGCTTGCCTAGACGCCAGATACCATGCTCATGTCAGGCAGCTACAACTTAGTTCAATGACTTTTCCAAATCACTGACTAAGTACATCGAACGATTTAGATTATACGTTAACTACAACTAGTAAGACAACAGTTAAGCAAGGTTTGGATCTCCCTAAATATTCTTGTCCCTACAGACTTTTACTGGCACTCGTTCCTCAGTTTTTATAGACGTTAGTCGCTAATGTTGCGTAAACCTTGTAATGCTAGTTGTTGGCAATAATGTATGACAGCAGGACTTCACTGAAATATTACATATTCTGACAAAAATCTTAGGAATGTTGACTGATATAAGCAGCTGTATAGTACGTCAATACTGGGTTACATTTAAAGTTAGCTTCGAACCACCCAATTTTATATATATATATATATATATATATATATATATATATATATATATATATATATATCTTTAAAGTTAGAATAAAACATGTATATATATATATATATATATATATATATATATATATATATAATATATATATATATAAATTAATAAATGTATTAATTAGTTCATTGTTTATTTTTTTTATTAATTCATAAAACAAAGTGAGGGAAAAGCAAATCTGTATCAAATCAACATTTGGTGTGACCACCCTTTGCCTTCAAAACAGCATCCCCTGCCTAAAACTAGTAATATATATATATATATATATATATATATATATATATATATTACATGCTGAACATGAATAGCATCCAGGGTACTGATATGTCCTGAAAGGGAAATTATAGACAATTTCAAAGAGGTTCATAGACATTTCAAACAGAATCCTGCAGCTGTGGATTTAATTACAGCACAGGCTGTCAGAGTGATGCATGAATTACTCTTTTATACTTCAGGCTCTCATCACATGTTTGGCTGTCTGTAGACCCTGCTCTGGGAAGTGAGACAAGAAGTGGGGAGGAGGCACAAGGGAGATGGATGAATTTCCAGTGAGAACTGTGGAGGCACTGTGTCTTGGGACCAGCCTGGCCCTGTCTGGCATCTTCTACTATGTCTACAGAAAGAAGAGGAAAACAATAGACAAGCTCAATGTCAGTAGGCTGCTTGTACAACTCCGTTCATCATAAAGAGACCAACTTGTATTACTAATTGAAAATGGGTTGAAAATTCAGCCTCCCATTTTTTTAACTGTCGGTGTGTTCACAGGATGCCCCACAGTTGACGTTGGACGACAAACTGGCAGACATTTTGAATGTCACACCAGGAAAGTGTCTACAGTATGTTGTCATCGAAGGTAACCCTTCGGCTATTTTAGCAGCGATTTCATTATGTTTGAATACTCACTTAATTCCTTGCTAAAATCTGGTCTGTGTGTGTGTGTGTGTGTGTGTGTGTGTGTGTGTGTGTGTGTAGGTGCTGTACAGCCAATAGGGGAGCCCCTGAGGAGTCAATTCCAGGAGAGTTGCATTGGTGTGGTTCAGAAACTAATGCTGAGGGAGCACAAGCTGGTGTGGAACAATTTTGCTCGCACCTGGTAAGAACTCCCACCTGCCATTTTACAACCTCAATAACAAATAAAATAGGCCCCCCCTCTAACGAGCTCTCCCATCGCAGGACCGACAGCGAGCGAGTGCTACACCAGAGAGTTAATGCGGTGCCCTTCAACTTGGTGGGTTCAGACCAGGCCACGGTGAGGGTGCTGTGCCCACTGGAGGCCACTGGGCTGCAAATGGAGGTCATCCACGAGAAGTTTCACCAGGCCACGTTCGGTTTTACGGACATCATCGGACAGTACCTCAGCGGGGAGAAGCCCAAAGGACAGCTGGAGACCGAGGAAATGCTCAAGGTAAGCTTCGAAGCTGTGGCCTACACCTGTGCATGACTGTGTAAGGTGCTCAGGCTTTTGTGCAATGTTGTGAGTACAGCATTTACTGCTGTGAATGTGTCTTCGTCAGCCCTTCAGATGACCCTGTTTGGTCTGTTTCTAGGTGGGGGCCACTCTGACAGGTGTAGGTGAGCTGATCCTGGACACAGACCGGGCCTTGAAGCTGCGTCCCCCCACTGACGGCTCAGAGTTTTTCCTGAGCACGGTGGACTTCGATACCCTTCGAGTCGAGCAGGAGAACCAGGCCGCCGTGTGGCACGTCTTGGCCTCCATCTGTGCCCTGGCCGGAGCGGCAGTGCTCCTGTGGGTGGGCCGGCGCTACTATCGCAGCTTGAGGGAGCGCTGGGATCGGGAGCGGCTGAGGGCGGAATTTGAGAGGCTGGGGGACAGAGCTGCGACAGCGGAGGGCGGGGCGGCCAGCAACGGAGCCTCGCAAGAGGGAACCGACGTGCCCCTGGAGAACGCCTGCGTGGTCTGCCTCAGCCAGCCACGGAACTGTGTGCTGCTGGACTGTGGGCACGTGTGCTGCTGTTACAGGTGTTACCAGGCCCTGCCTCAGCCCACCTGCCCCATATGCAGGCAAACTATCATTAGAGTGGTGCCTTTTTACCTGGCTTGAGGGGGCTAAAACGGGGGCCGCAAACTCTGCAAGGTCACCTCTATTGTTCTTATTATAGTCGGTACTAGAGTAAAAAGTATTGTACATACACCAGGACTACCCATGTACTGCACCAAACCTGTTCACCTCAATGCGGACGAGTACGATTACCTCTCTGCGTTCTGTACACAGAATGGGAAAATTATTTTGAAAGTTTCTTGACATGTTTCTTAGTGACGTTAGCACACGTTCTGTTGAATGTGTAGTCAAATTGTAAACACTGGACATTGCGGACTAATAATCTAGATGGAGATGTTTATTTTCCTACCTGCTTCTGGAAGTCATTGCTTGCTTGTGCCTTAATTTAGTTGTAATGCTATGGAGTGAATGCATGGATGTAGAGCTGCTATGTGTTTGTAGGATTTGGTTTTGGAATAAGTAAGGCACTTTTAAAGTTACCATGTGTGTAGTTGGGATTGTCATACTTACATGTTTTCTAATGTGATTTGTAACAAAAACAGCAGTCTAACACTAAAGACTTTCATGTGGAATTAGTTACCATAAAACATTTTAATTTACTGCAAAGTGCATATTAGGTGCAATGTATTCATAGAAATGTATTCAGTGTGAAATGTTCATCACTTTATTAGCTATGACGGTGTGTCTGACTTTCTGTATAAATGGACAGACCCCATTCCTACTGTTAGTCTGATTACTTGATCTCACAATCAATGATGTTTTACCAAGATGAAAACTCCTTCACTAAATTGGAAGTTGTACAAAGATCAAAACTGGCGGACACTGTGCGCAAACGACAGAAGGAATTGGATATCTTTATGGTAATTCATATGTTGCCTACAGGCCTCCAAAGAGATCAATCATTTAAGCTGATAGCTGCTGCTACATACATGAGATAAGTAGTTTATGTTGAAATAATGAGGCTGAGACCGGAACTTTCCAGCAGCTTGTTGATGAGTGCAGCTTATCAATGGAAACAACCGCTTGTTTAGAAAAGCTCAGCCACCTTAAGAAGAGGTCTGCGTTGTGAGTCAGACGTCCAACTATTTCGCCTTGTGTCTCTTAACAAGCGAGGGGGGGGGGGGGGGGCTGGATGGACGGCCACCTCCGCATTCTCCGGCTATGATGAAATGGAAAGAGGACGGAGCCCAACCGGAGTTCCTCGGATTGACGAGGTGGAGAGTGGCAAGAGCGTGGGGTGGAAGAGGGCGAGGGTTGAGGCGGTGCAGGTGAGGACGTATTGTGAGAGAGAATGGTGTGGTCAGGTTGTTACAGTATGTATAATCAAGTTGTAAGAATTTATTCAGAATGAATCATAAGACAAACATTGACAATGGATATATATATATATATATATATATATATATATATATATATATATATATATATAAATAAATATCTGTTTGTAAATGGACCCTCCAATGCCAACCTCTACCTAAGATGAGAGTGCTATCCACTACTAGGACATTGCAAATGTCAAGGCAAATGACCTTCACAGAATACTTGCACCCCAGCGACAACGTGTTCCTGGTATAGTGTAAACAGGTGGTGAAAGAATTGATCGAAACAGTCGTACTTTTCCAGCCTTTGCCAACCAATGGTGGAGCTGAGTCTATGAACCACGGCAGTGTACTGCTCTTCTTAGTCAGGAATAGTTATGTAAATCATAATATGGGAATATATGATTACTTAAAATGTAATATTAGATTTCATAAATGTTCCTTAGAGGTCAGCAGGGGTGGCATTGATAAATTGTACTTGAGCTCTCACAGCAAAGCACCAGCTGAGGCATTTGTGGAAGAGTTTGTTCTACAGACCTTCGTTGAGCATGGACAAGTACACGCAAATCCTCTATTGATTAATTAATAATTAGACTATTGCGTCTAAAAAATGTTTTGTGTAAAATAATGATATTTTTGAGCATCCATTTAAGCATCACTCATTTAAAGTTAAACTTTTGCTATGTTAGAGAAGAAGTGTGTTTGATTAAATATATAGAAGCATGCCGTTTATTTCAGCCACTGGGTGGCTTTGTTGATTATTTTCAGCCTGTTAGGTGACTATCGAGAGATAGGCAGTCCCTTACAGATCTGTTTACTGGTGTAACTGTGTACATAATAAAAAAGACTAATATTAAGTGACAAAGAAGCCTGGCAAACCATTTGCGTGACGGGGGATTGGTATTTAGCCTCATGGTATGCATGTCAACGGTTATGCCACGGGAATGAGTTGATTGGGTGGGTGAGTATAAATAGAAGTCCCTGTTTGTTTTTAGTTGGCACCACTTGAGTGTCAGTATCTAAGCAGGGGAAACATTTGCTCATGGTGGTCATTTGTTATGAACAAGAATATTTGACCTACCTCAAAATATTCTCTGTTTCGTAAAGGTAAAAAAATAAATAAATTATATTCTCCAATCATGCACAGCATTTCTAGCGCCGGATACACATCTATTCCAGGGATGGGGGCAGTGCCACTGTGTTACCACTGAAATTCCACCATTGACATAGTGTGTACACAGAATCCCTTGAGGGTGTTATCGAGACAAGCGGGCACCAAGCCAAGGCCTTCGAGGCTCAAACCGGTCGCTAAAAATACGGTTGCGCTTTAGCACGTCACCTATGCATGATCCAAACATTCTTCTATTTTTCCATCATAAATTCCAGGAATACTGGTTTCACTCAGTCAGCTTACTGTCCTTAACAACTGTGGGCAGGCGTCTTTGAAAAGCAGGAAGCCCCACATAGATAGACAGCAGGCAAGACAGGCAGAGAGATACAGCCTCTCTGGGGAGAGTCACCGCAGGCACCAATTACCTCTGTAACCCATCTGGCCCATGCTCACCCAGGTGTTTTAAGTGACCCAGTTTCTGGAAGTGATGGGACAACCCATTTCTCCCCCCCCCATCAGTAAGCTGATGCACTAATACACTGAGAGATGTTTAGGGGGTGGGTGGGTGGGGCACAGAGAGCAAAGAATAACACAGAAATAAATTGTGCAGGAGAGGATAGGAGGACAGAGTCGAAGAGTTGGAAGGGGAGAGAGGAGGGAGTAAAGGAGAAAAGAGAAGGCCCCTTGAATTTAAAGGTTAGCAGTTTTATTGTGTACATGGATTCGCTTTGCTTTTTTCGCCAATAAATCTGTGGTATATGGCATTACTGTCATGTTATATACCCTAAGTAGTGTTTCCACAGCATCTCATGCTGGATTTACTGTATATCCAGGCTTTGGAGGAAGACGGATTGTGGTAATATTTTAGATATAGGATATTTGTGACAGCACATTTCAGAGATTTATTTGGTGCCAGATTTTGTTCGATAATGATTCAAGACTCATCCAGATTAGTGTGTTATCAACTCAGGAAAGAAAAAAAGAAAATGATCACACATCCTGCAGAGAGAGAGAGAGAGAGAGAGAGAGAGGGAGAGAGGGGGGACAGGTGATCCATACTGCAGGCAGCTGGCCGGCTTTTTTAGCTGCAGAGAAACAGAGTGTGCCGCCGTGTACGGCTACGTTTCTCTGTCAGCTGTGTGCTCAGTGATCCAAGGACAAGAACACTGCCCATGTTCCCAGAACCCGTTTGGGGATGGTTATGCAGGGAAAGTGACTGAATTTATCTTCATGACTTGGCAGAAAGAGACTCACACACACACAGATTTTACCTTTCACCTTAAATGTGACCACAGATGGTGTGTGTCTCGTCTAATTAGAAACAAACAATTATAAAGTACCCGCCTTCGATTACAGCCTCTCCCTCGCATCTGCACTCTCAGCAATACCTTTCTTGCTCACATAGGCAGACTAACGGACAGACACACCAGACTGACACACACTGTTAACCTTAAAAGACATGCACACATACATACATTTATATCCTGGAATGTATATAATGTGTGTGTGTGTGTGTGTGTGTGTGTGTGTGTGTGTGTGTGTGTGTGTGTGTGTGTGTGTGTGTGTGTGCTCAGTAGTGCCTGGCCCAATGCGGGGTAAAGGCAGAAGAGAAATCAGTTACTCAGCACTGTGATTTGTTTGTAATTGAAGGCAAGGCATGGACAGAACCCACAAACACAAACACACACACACACACACACACACACACACACACAGAGAGCCTGCCCATTAAGGAGCATGCACAACAACTGCCTGTTAACAAAGAAAACAGAGAATGGGAAACAGCAGATGAATTATAAACTAGATAAACAAATAAGCGCTTACAACATAATAGACAGTAGGTGAACTTAAATGTGGCACTGCTATTTTTTTGCAAGGAACCATATGGAATTATCCATTCAGTAATAATAATGTATACGCAATGGAGGGTTGAGGGTGAAAGAAGTAGCCAGTGTTGGCGTGAAAGTGAAAATCGGCTGATGTTGAAATACAGCTTTCTGAGCCCCAACAACAACATGTTTTTTTTCAGTTTCAAAGAAGCTGAAGAAGCAGCTGTCACCGTGCAGGCCAAGAGGTCAGGTGTTTTTTCCATGGGCTCCATTTATGTGGCAGAATTACGACACCCTGTAAAAACCCCTGGCCCCACCCTAAACTTGACCACGTCAATCTGGGTCCGTTTCGTCTCTGCAACTGGAGGACACAGAAGATTGTCAAGGTGGCAGCTTCAGTATTGACCTCCTTAATACTAGGTGCCAGATGAACGGGTCCTAAAATGGACAGACCCTCAGCAAGCAGAGGAGTCATAGGAGTATCCCTACGGCAACATCCGTTTTTCTAGATTGATGTAATTTAAGCACTATACATACTTTATCCTTTTTATTAAATTTAATTGTAGGTTTCTATATAATCCAACTAGTGTTCAGTTTTCATTGCCTTCCCACAACTATGGGCTTTTAGATCTGAATGCCTTGTGTCTTTTTGAACCTGGCCTAGTACTGATTATTACTGGTATGTTGGTGCAGCCATCCCCAAAGACAAAGTAATTCTTTAGCATGTCCTAACAAGCTTACAATGGGGCAGAGTACTGTACTATATAATTAGCCCCTGTCATATTATTGTCTTAGACTAGACTTCCCTGTAATAATTACAACATCTGAACTGAAACTATTTATTTATTAGTTTGGGTTGACACAGACCACATGGACAAACTTAGTTGTGTGCTTAGACATACAGCACAGGACCACACAACAATGGTACAATTGTTCAAATTTTGTCGTGTCAGATGTCTTGTTTTATTTGAGTCAAAAAGGATCACAATGTATCTGACTCGATGGGTCCAGTAAAGTGTGCAAGGTGAATGTGTGTGTATAAATTCGATAAGATCAAATCTTCTTGCTTGCTGTCCATGGTTCTGAAGTTCACGACATATTTCTCAAGATTCAAGATCACATGCGAGAAGTGGTCGAATCAACTCAATTTAAAAAGCCGGTATCCTCATCGATGACAATACCGACTCGAAATGCAGCTGTTTATGTCCATAGTAGGCACGCTCATTCTTGTTAAATCAGTATGCGTTTAAAAAGTAAACTAAAGATACCGTATATAGACAATGGAAAATGACATGTATGACGTATCTTTGCAGACATTTAGCCTTTTTGATAAACTCAATCAATTTTATTTTGGTCTTTCATTCTCATCCATTTTATAGTCAATATGTCCATAAAACATTAACCTTACCTAAACAATGAAATATTATAGAGAGAAATTAGTAGGCCTACGTTTTTTCCGTACTCCAAGACAATAACAGATTATATTCTCAATGCGTTCGGATTTTTCTCTTCATAAACATTTATATGCTCTCGCCTGCTGATGTCACCCTTACTCCTCTAGCATTGTCTCAGCATTGAAACCCGGATGGATGACTTCACCGTTCCGCCTGGGTTTCCTTTATGATCCCGGGATCTCCCACTTCCCTCACCAGACATCAGCAAGCAGCGCAGACGAACACACCGCGTCTTTGCTCCTCATTTGAACAGCATAACGACCACCGTCAGACAACATTAGCACCCAGCGGCAATAACTGCAAACTGGCTTTACACACTGAACAACAATCTGATACTCCAAACGGATTTCTGTTCGATAAATTTGAGCTGTGAACTTAAGGGTTTTCGCACAGGCTATATAAAGTATAGCCATCAACTTTGATCGTTTTAAACTGCTGTTGATCAGTCATTTCTTTGCTGTGCCATAATGTCCGAGGTACTGCCATACAACGAAGGAAAAATGAACGGCTATGGAGCTGACAGTGAGGTCAGTCAGATGTCCTTTAGTTGTGGGCTACAGGATTCGAGCGCGTTCTTCGGGGCGTCGCAGGGGAAACGGCCCCCCAAGCTCGGACAGATCGGCAGAGCAAAGCGAGGTAAAGTATAGTATTTAGTATTTATTTAGTATAGACTATGCTTGGAGTTTGTCGCAAAAACAAAACATATGCATATAGTGTTTAAAATAAACCCAGTGCATAATGTGTAAGAGTCTGCACATGCAATATTATATAATCAACGATAGTATAATATCCAGCATCAAAATTCTTCTCAAATATTCAGTCTTCCAAACTCTGCATGTAATTGCGCCATAATAGACAAAGAATTTTGTTTGTGTTTTGCTTAGGCAATTTAAATGGTCGCCAATTTCACAATAGTCATATACTCGATTATATTCTTTACATGATAGTTATATTTATTGGAATACGCCTGTGAAACCATGCAAGTGTAAGTCAATAATAAACAAATTAAATCGTCCTTCCTCCCCAGTGGTCATCGAGGACGACCGAATAGACGAGGTCCTGAAAGGAATGACAGACAAGTCGTCACCAGGCGTTTAAAAGCGAAAGATGCCTAGCAGACTTTTTATTTTAATCACCGATTTGAAGCACTTGTCGGCTGTGCATGTTCGAGGATTGTGATCGAAACGATGGCACGAAGCGAAGACAAGGTTGGGATATGAAAGCAATGAAGGGAAAGGACGAGAAGATGGAGGAAGCAACAGGAAGAGAGATTCTGAAATGACCGAGATTTATCATGGGGTTGCTGGCAATTCTCCAAAAGAATCCCAATTTTAACTACTGCTGCGCAGCAACATGGTGAAATTGTGGCCCCGGCTCAGTTTCTGAACCTCTGCTGAATCCCGATGGATGAACTTGTCATTATTTCACAACCATCTTCTTCCAAAAGCGCTGTAAGCAACAAAACATTGCAACTGGAGGCTGAACCTAATTTCAAGCCCTATTTCAATAGTTGTACAGTACATAAGCTACAAGACTTTTTCCCCGTACACGCTTTGCATTGTTGATAAAATGAGCGACGTTGCATTCAAGGGAGCTGTCCTTTCAGCACTGGTCGGTCCAATGTAGAGAATGCATTCCGGTTGCTGCTAAAGCTTTTTAATACAGACCAACCAAACTCTCAAGTCTACTAAATAGAGAGATTCATTGTATGTAAAACATATATTCGAGGATGGTGCAATGTTAATGGTTTATTTATTATGTTTATTTTGGCCCCACTTCTAATGATACTTCAATGGGATGATACAGGCTACAAATTCTTCTTGCATTACCCCAGTGGTTAAGGGTGCAGGTCGGCGCCTTCATGTAGCTAATCAACACCTGCACATATCAGTTTCACATTTTCAATAGGCCTATAGGCTAGTCGAAATATCGAAAGCAGAGATAGGACAGTTATAAATGTTCGAAATAAATATAATACAATTGATTGGAAAATACGTTTTCTATTATTTGTTATATTCATTTTGCAATTACCTGTGTTTTTGTCCTTTATGAAGTTCAAGTCGACTTTTTTCTCCATATATTTGCATGAATAGTTGCTCCGGTCTCAGCACTCCTACCCTGGCACGCTTCTTTTTAGCAAAAATCATATTTGTATTTTTATATCTAAATATTTGTTATTTAAATGATATGCTAGTCTATCGTCTTACAATTCATCAACACATTGTTTATAGCCTTTTACAGACGGGATACACAGATTGAGACATTATAATGGAAAATCTAAGAGATTTGGTTTTGACTGCATGGTCTCATTCTATATCAAGGTTCAGATGTTTTTTTAAAGACTAACTGAATGTGTTTGGGGTTTTTGCACACATCGATGTTAAACTATTATTGAGAAATCGTATACTGTGACTTGAGCTTCGTTGATGAATTTGTTAGAAATTGGCGATTTTAGAGTATATTGCACTGTTTACGAGTACCCTCAAATAACACGTGGTTATTTGGCCGATTTTGGACATTACAGTTACGTTTTTTAATTTTGTTTATTTTGTACCATTCTTTTAAAGAAACTGGATATGGTTTGTTGTGCATGAAACCTTAATATTTTCAACAATGAAACATCGTTTTATGAAGCAAAAAAGCAACAAAATGTCATGACATTCTAAGAATGATTTATTGTATATTATGATGCCATTTTCACTGTATTTGGTGAACTAATAAATGGTAAAAGAACATGTAAATGTCTTCCTTGGTGGTGTTTATTTTGTCTCAAATTCACTGACTTACAGCCACCTATAAAATCTCAAACATTTAGTCAAAAATACAATATCACAGTTGGTCGATAACCACCAACATGTGAGCTACAACTCAATACATAATCATCAGGAGGTCTAAAATACAAATCAGAGAAAGAAACACAATTAAATTATGAATGGTGGTTTCTACCATGCCTTCCAGTCAGGTGATCTAGTGGCTAGCCAGTCTAGTGGTGTAACTCATGACGCTTAATAAAAGGGTGAGAAAACAGCAGTAGTCAATCTGTTAGGGTGATAAATAGCAGCCGGCTGGCCCAGAGACCAGTGCATCCATTAGAGCGGGGACTCCTGGGGCTCACTGTCTGTGTCCATTACAGTCGATCACGTTCCAGCTTCAGACTCACCACCAGGTGCACACAGCGGAGCAGACCGTCAAACGAAGAGACCGTGTTAGTCCATAGATCTCAGTTGGTCATGACTGTCGGTCTATCCTGTGATGGTCTAGCCTTGTTATGTCCGTGACTCAGGCCTCTGATTGCATCTCACGAGGCTCAATTACTTTGAAGTCTTTTTAAAGCGGCGCATGAAATCCCACAGCTGCTGATTCGTTTAAAACACTTTACAAAAATTCTGAGCAACGTGAGATTGTTTGGGAAATGAGTGAAAATCCGACCCTGTTTTCCCACTGCAGCAGAGCTCCAGCTGTTAATGCTTCAATAACTTTTCCTTCCCCCTCGTCCAGTGCACTGCGCAGTTACTGGAAGCTACTAGTAGCACAGTGCTGACAAGACCACATAACAGATACTCATACACTGCTATGACTGAGGGTTAATACATATCTAAATGAAAGCCTAATGTCAGCCAGTGGCCCCATTGTGCTAAGCTATATCAGGACACAACAACAACAACAGCAACATCAACAACACGTCCCAGCTAAACTGGCCCACCACTCTCTAACAGCCTATTGATCTTCCAATCGACATCTGCCCCCGAAAGGGCACACACAAACGCCATTGATCTTTTCGGTGGCTCTGAGCGTGTGAGTGAGTGAATGTGGTAAATCCCTTTGTCACATTGATCACAGTCATGGGAGCTGGATATGGGCTGAACTTCCCAAATGAACCAGCCTATGTTTGCTGCTGCTGCTGCTGCTGTTGTTGTTGTCGTTATTCTTAGCGGTTGCAATCTTGCGCAAGGTCGCCATTTGCAGACTCCGCCGTCCCTTGAGTGCCGTGCGTTGCGTTGCGTTAGCGTCTTCACCGGGACGCAGGCTTTGAAGCCACGAGGCTGGAAGGAGCACCGGTTGAGAGGTCACGGGACCCTCGCACTCTGCGGTGGCTGCGACTGAACAGACGGACCGCGACAGCGGGGTGCGCACAGGTCAACTGCAACATGGGTGCCTCTTTGAAGCACTCGCACGCAAGACACACAGACTCAGACTGAGCACACTACCGTTGGGCCAATACCGATAGCAAGCAACGACACAAGCACGAGATCTCGCTACAGGTCCCCACGATCCAGGATTCCTCCGTCCTCGTCTTTCCAGAATCCAGTAACATGCCTCGTGCAGTTATGTAACTCGGTCATACAGTCTCTAATGGAATTATATTCCCCAAGGGAGACTGGGAAATGTATAATCCACTCCAGAGCAGTACAGAGCGGGGCCGGCACACACCATGCCTAAGAGATGACCATCTCCTAACTACCGGACCCAGTGGTGTACCACCAGCTAAGCTCAAATGCAACCCAGCGAAGTTGAACTTACATTAAAAGTTGGCTTTAGTAGGGCATGGTAGTACAGGGTAAAGCTGAAAGTCATCAATATTCAGCTATTATGAATAACGGATGAGGGAGGGTGCAGATTTACAATAAACCCCGCGGTCATGCCTTTGAAAGATGACTGTGGGCTCTGAGCTTCAATAGCGTATCATTACGACAAGTACAACAAGCCTGCATGCTTGGTTAGGGCCATGCTATCTATTGAGCTGAATGAGCCACCCCACCCCTCTCCCACTTCCCACGCTCGCTCCCACATGATGCGCTTAGCAACAATCAATACATGCTGGATGATGGGAGGGCAGGCAGAGAGAGAGAGCGAGAGATAGAGGGGTGCATGCATTGGGTATGCAGCAGCTTGCCGTGGCTGCCCTTGGCCATCAGAGCATGGAGGACACTTAGGAACAGCAGAGAAAGCCTGCGACACGTGAAAAAAAAACACACACACACACACTGGACACATCCAAAATTGGTGCGCCAGACGCCCGAATTGCTGCGGTAATGCAAGACAACGTTGACAGAAAGAGAGAAAGGAGAAAATATATTTTTTTGTAAGAGAAAAAGATGGCTGAAAATATCCTTCTAACGTTTGGAATGTGCCCTGCACCACGGTTACATAACTGAAGTCCAGTCAAGTTAAATCTCACTGTTGATGGGGCCATTGCCATGGCAGAGCAGGCTGCTCAAGAGGTGGGATTGAAAATTTCAGAGCTGCCCAACTGGAATCTCCACTAATCTTTGATCAAATACGTGGAAATGTAACTACACAATCCTCTCACAATTGGGATGAGGGACGAGGGCCAGGGGGGGGGGAAATGGAGAAAGCTACAGCGCAGACAAAGCATCATGATAGAAAAAGAGACTCCTGAATAATTTTTTGTGCCCTGTTTGCCGGACAGACTGATCAGTTTAGTTATGAGTACTAGGTCACACTGGACATATCCACACGTTAGCCAGCCCTGAGCAAGGGGTACACCGTCACACACACACACATGCACGCACGCACGCACGCACACACGCACACACGCACACACACACACACACACACACACACACACCAAAAGTCAACTGGCCCCTGGGTGTTGGATCAGCTGACCCTTTTCCGAGGCTAAAGCATCCATTATCAATACCCGTTGCGTAGCCATTTACCACACTAGTTACATAAGAGAGGGAGGACTGCCTGGGTCTGAGGCCCCGTCCGGCTGGGTCCGGCTGGTTCCGGCTGGGTCTGGCTCTGCAAGTCACTCCCCTGTTCTGTCACTGCGGAAACCTGATGAGACCTGAATTAACCCATGGCGAGCCAGGAGAGCGGGGTGAGAGCTGATCCGCCTTGACAGAGATCCGATCCACTTTACCAGGGCTACTGTCTCGCTGTAGGTGTGTGTTGAGTGATGAGCTTGTATTGGAACAAGCAATGGACATGGATGGGACACGATCGGTTGACACCCGAAACGGCGCTGCGACCTAGAGAGAGTACCTCTGCCTGTTAGTCTGTACGAGTTACATTACTCAGGTCCTCCTGTGCAGCGTCACGTACGAAACAATTAGTCACCTTTCTAAAGTCTCGTTGTAGCTGAAATCGTATTTGCTCTACTTGCAATGTTTCGCTCCCAAAGGACAGAACGAAACCCTCTGAAACAAAGGAGCGGCAACTTCTTTTTTGTGCAGGTCTTAAAAATAGACGGTAATTACATTTCAGCGGGAAATTAAAAATAAATGATTTCTGCTTTATTAATGCGGTCCCCTCCAGTCCCCGGTCTGTCTGTCTGTCTAGCCTTCTTCTTCTCTGGTCTAAATTTAAGCTGGAGAATACACAGGACCCACAGACACCTCAAATGCTTCATATGATCAACAAACATACATTCAAAGATGGACCATCAAACCGCCAACTGAACGGGTCACAACCAGAGCTGTGTGTGTGTGTGTGTGTGTGCCTCTGTCAGTCATTCAGTCACAGAGTGTGTGTGTGTGTGTGCCTTTGTCAGTCATTCAGTCACAGAGTGTGTGTGTGTGTGTGCCTTTGTCAGTCATTCAGTCACAGAGTGTGTGCGTGTGTGTGCCTTTGTCAGTCATTCAGCCACAGAGTGTGTGTGTGTGCCTTTGTCAGTCATTCAGCCAGAGTGTGTGTGTGTGTGTGCCTTTGTCAGTCATTCAGCCACAGAGTGTGTGTGTGTGTGTGTGTGTGTGCCTTTGTCAGTCATTCAGCGACAGTGTGTGTGTGTGTGTGTGTGTGTGTGCCTTTGTCAGTCATTCAGCGACAGTGTGTGTGTGTGTGTGTGTGTGCCTTTGTCAGTCATTCGGCCACAGGGTGGTTGAAGGACGCATCAAAGAGAGCATGCCTGGAATGCGAAGAAGATGAGGGGTGGTTGAAGAGCAGCACCGGAGGGAGAAGGGGAGAGAGAGCCGGGACACAAGATCAATACACTTCAAAACTCGGTGGGCACTCTAAATGGCACTTTGAAGTGGGGGGGTCATGATGTTTAATTTTGTAAGCTATATGCTAACATTTAACAACCTCTTCATGTACTCCCCACAGAGCCGGGAAACGAAGATAGAGGAAGCACAGGAGTAAAGGTCACGGAGCTGTGTGTGTGTGTGTGTGTGTGTGTGTGTGTGTGTGTGTGTGTGTGTGGCCCTCTAGCTACAGAGGCAAGCCTCACCATCGCAGCACACTAGAGCTTAAAATATATTTAAAAAATGGATTTAAAAATGTAAAAACAACGAATTATTAAGTTAAAAGGGCAACTGTGGTGGATTTACAATCCTCCGTACTGTATGTAAAAAAGTGTACACTAAAATTGCAGACAGCAGGACTTGGAGTCTGAGTATGACTCATATGTCCTTCGGCACTGATGTAAAAATATATTTTGGCACTTCAGTGCAAGTGTCTGAGACGAGTCCTGACAGATAAAAGAGAGTGCACTGAGAAAATCCCTCTCTTATAAATCAATGCTGTTCAGGAAGTCACCGTCCTCTTCGACAGCCTGCAAAGTGGTGACCAGAGTGGGCGGGGCCTGGGCCTCCTCCAATAGTCTCCTCTCCAGCGCCGTGTCCTCTGGGCTGAGCTCCTCCCCTTTGGTCAGCACATACAGGAAGTAGTGGAAGCCGTCGCCGTAGCTATGGTGAGTGACAGACCAGTCGTAGGCCTGGCGGGCGTAGAGGCGCTTCCTGAAGTGGGGCTGGGCAAAGGTGACGGACAGGAAACGACCTCCGGGCCTCAGCACACGACTGACCTGGGGGGAAAGGAGAGAGGGGACAGTGACAGGAGGGTCCTCATTCATACCTCTACGATAAACATCCTAAACACTGTCGACACTGACCCGCATCGTTGCTATTGATTATGACCATTATTTTAGTCCACCTCTAGGCTCTGAATTGTTTCATTAATTCCAAGGCTGCAGTGAGACCTTGGTATCCTACGGTCTCTACGACGGCTCTGGGCTTTGCGTCGCCGTATGCTGGGCCAACTGCCGAGGCTCGTCTGAGGATGATGACGTGACGGAGGATGAAGAACAGTTCACTTTGGTCAGCTTTACGACAGTTCACTTTGGTAGGCTTTTGTCTCTGTGTGTGTGTATTTGTTTGTGTGTGTGTGTGTGTGTGTGTGTGTGTGTGTGAGAGAGAGAGAGAGAGCTAGAGAGAGGGGTTCAAATTTGTGCATGGGAAAATCCTTTACATGCACATCATTGATCCTTCAGCCCCAGGACATGCTCACATCACTGGTGCCTGAACCCATGTATGCATGTGCACCCAGGACGCATCGAGGCAAAGAACCATGCTCCCGCTCGCAGGACGCCTCCAAAGCAGGACGATTAGCTGCACGAGACCGGAGTGGAACCGTAGTGGAACCGGAGTGGAACCGACGAGAACGTGTCGGGTGGTCAGCGCGCCGACCGGCCGGAGACCGAGTAGCCGTCGAAGACCGGAGCGCGGCCAAACAGAAGACACTGGGCCCTGTCCTCCGCACACTGCACATCCCTCTGGTACAGCCGGAGGCCGTGTGGCGACAGACAGGACTGAGTTATGTCCGGCCGCGGTAATATGGGGCGGAGGTACCAGAGTGCCGGAGCGCTGGGGTGCTGGTGAGCCTACGGCGCTGCTCGCAACATGTGAGAGCCTCTCGCTGGGTTGTGTGTGTGTGTGTGTGTGTGTGTGTGTGTGGGCGCCGGGGGTGTGCGGTGGTACTACGGTGTGTGTGTGTGTGTGTGAGGGGGGAGGGGAGTCGCTCGGAGACGGCGGCACGTGTACCCGCGCTCCTCTCGCGTGATTCATCTACACCAGCAAAGCCATGAATTATTCACAGCGATGGGGGAAGAGAAGACCGAGGGGTGGGAGAGACAGGGAAACAAAGGGGGAGGGGGAGGGCGACGAGCTGGAACGCGAGGGAGGGTGGAGGAGAGAACGTCGGGAATGAAAGGGGAGGGGTTAGGAGGGCATGGCGGCGTTCAAAAGACACGGAGGCAAATTAAGAGATTTAAAAGATTGAGAAATGGAGCAGGAGAGAGAGAAAGAGAGAAAGAAAAGGAGAAGAGGAAAGCCAAATGTCGTATATATATAATGTATATATATGTATGTATACTGTATATATAAAGATCGATGTATATATATAATGTATATATATATATGTATGTATACTGTATATATAAAGATCAATGTATATATATAATGTATATATATGTATGTATACTGTATATATAAAGATCAATGTATATATATAATATATATATATATATATGTATGTATACTGTATATATAAAGATCAATATATATATATAATGTATATATATGTATGTATACCGTATATATAAAGATCAATGTATATATACAATGTATATATATGTATGTATACTGTATATATAAAGATCAATGTATATATATAATGTATATATACTGTATATATAAAGATCAATGTATATATATAATGTATATATGTATGTATACTGTATATAAAGATCAATGTATATATATAATGTATATATATGTATGTATACTGTATATATAAAGATCAATGTCAAAGAGACAGCGTCCGTGGTGCGCTCGCTCTGGTCCGGCATCTCAGAGCTGGTCTCTTAGCACGCCTCCATACAGTCTCCCTACAGCCTCACTACAGCCTCCCTACAGCCTTACTACAGCACCACTACAGTCTCACTACAGCATCACTACAGCCTCACTACAGCACCACTACAGCCTCACTACGGCACCACTACAGCCTCACTACAGCACCACTACAGCCTCACTACAGCACTACTACAGCCTCACTACAGCCTCACTACAGCCTCACTACAGCATCACTACAGCACCACTACAGCCTCCCTACAGCCTCACTACAGCCTCACTACTGCATCACTACAGCACCACTACAGCATTACTACAGCCTTACTACTGCATCACTACAGCACCACTACAGCCTTACTACAGCCTTACTACTGCATCACTACAGCATCACTACAGCCTTACTACAGCCTTACTACAGCATCACTACAACACCACTACAGCACCACTACAGCATTACTACAGCCTCACTACAGCCTCACTACAGCACCACTACAGCCTCACTACAGCCTCACTACAGCCTCACTACAGCCTCACTACAGCCTTACTACAGCACCACTACAGCCTCACTACAGCACCACTACAGCCTCACTACAGCCTCACTACAGCACCACTACAGCCTCACTACAGCCTCACTACAACACCACTACAGCTTCACTACAGCTTCACTACAGCCTCACAACAACAGTGAGAGAGAGAGCAGACACCAGGGACGGTGTGCCAACTCGTCGGCTTGCCAACAGCCATTATTCATGGCACGGAGATGCACTGCCCCAAATACAGCGGGGAGACACCCAGGGCCTCACGTCAGAGGCTGCACGGGTTTGGATGTCATCCCGACCTCCGCCTTCTCAGGGGAACACACACTCGGCGCTGGATAGGGGGAGTGGCAGCGCTGGACGGTACATGCTGAGTTCTGTATGTTTGCGGCCCTTTGCTTTGGCTGTGTCTCCTCGCGTAAGGATCAAGGGGCTTTGTGTGGAACGCGGCCATGGAGCTTATTCTTCTACAGAGCTCGTCGTCCTCCGTTCGTCGATCCGGGCTCGCGAGCCAAACCCAACCGGAGGACAAAAAGGGGGGTTGGTGGAACCAACGAGACGAAAGAACGAGAGCGCCCGGAGACGCGAGCGACACAGCACAGCGAGTCAGAACGGTCTGGTGGTGAAAAGATGGCGCCCCGTCGTCTCAAGCCACTTTTCCTTCCAAAGCTTTATTTACCGTGTGAAGTACCGTTCTGATCTATATCTCTCCCCTCACACACACAAGCACAGATACACACACAGATGGACAAACCCACAAAACGGTATGCTGGTATCCTACGGAGCCATACATTTGTGTGTACTGACAAATGCGTTATGAAGCTAGTAGAATGCAGAACCAATACTGACCTGATGTTAATTGATCTACAGTAAATGTACAACAGTATAGAACACAAGGAATGGGTAAAACATTTCAAACACACACACCACCGCACATCCCCGGCACCCACACACACACACACACACACACACACCGTAGTACCACCGAACACCCCCGGCGCCCACACACACACACACACACACACACACACACACACACACACACACACACACACACACACACACACACACACACACGCACACACACACAGAATGTCGTTTTAACGCCCCCCTCCCCATCCCTGTCCCAGTTAGTCAGCCCTAGGTTGTTAACCTTCCGGCTGCACTCTCAGGGACGACTCGACAAGCAAACCTCATCAGTGACATTCCGTCGCTCACACGTCACCCTTTTGTTGCTCCGCCTCGCTGCCGAGATGATGTCACGGCTTTTCCGGCCCTCGTTGCTGGCGTCAATTATTCAGCAGCGGCGGAGCCAGGCTTCTTTAGAGCCGCGGCCTCGTCCAGAGAGACTCGGGCCGCCTCCATCGAGCTGTGACTGGCTGCACTTAGCCGCGCTGATCACAACAGGCTTATCGTGGCCTCCCGTCGATACCTGATCCGCGGGGGATGATCTCAACGTATCGGATTCCCCTAACAACGCCCGGCTGATCAATGCGGTGGTTTGGCCTCTATTTTGCCCCGCCCAGTCCACCCAGTTGAACTCGGCCGGGGCTGACGAGTGTCACTGCGTCGGAGGGGGGCCTTTCTTAGTATCGTGGTGTGAGACGGAGGAGCTGGTACACGCCGTGGGTATTATAGTGATGCCTCTGCATATGCCCGTCCCTGTCCACCCTCTCTGCGTTGTGCTGAGAACTTGATAAGCCTTCCATCCAGAGAAAAAGACACCGCCGACCCCCTCTCCCTCCTTCCCGTCCTCCTACCCACCCCCCCCCCCCCCGGCCACCCCGTTATCATCCTGTCCTCCTCCTCCTCCTCCTGATGGGACCTGCCGTCATCATTCTCCTCTTCACTCACAACCCCCCCACCCCCACACCACACACACACACACACACACACACACACACACTTCACCTAACTCTCTGTCCCAGGTTGGTCACACGAAGACAGGCAGCGTGTGTTGCAGTGTCTAACCCGCGCTGAAAGTCAGCGTGCACATTAGAAGCCGACCTCAACCAAGCTGACCCCGGTCGTGTTCATCTGAGGGTGAGGGTGTGTGGCCGACAGGGAGAGGACACAGGTGTGTGTGCTATAAGAGTCTGGAGCAAAAAAGCCCCTATGTTGATTAGCCAAAACGGCCGAACAGTCCCACCTCCTGCCCTACCCACCCTGGCTCTAGAGCACCTCGGCACTGCTTCACCTAGATTAAGCCTCAGAGAGAAACTGATCATGGATGGGCAAAAAGCCCCTGAAAGAAACCATGACACCCTAAGAACCGTCAGCTTTGAACCGGGTGTCCGACTGTCTGTGATTCTGAAACGAGCGCAAAGTTCCTTCCGTGAACCTCTACTGCCAGACTAATAGTGGATGTTTGGCTGTGTCGCGGGATCTAGTGTAAGTGATGGAGGCAGTTTATGCCTGCATGATTTATGTGTGTGTGTGTGTGTGTGTGTGTGTGTGTGTGTGTCACGTCATCTCGCCCTGAGACAGAGAGCTGATCTGTGGGTAGCAGAGACTCACATGAGTGCTATCTCTGGACAACAGACCTGTATGGACCTCCGCTCACTGCCTGCTACCTGCTTCAGGGTCTCACACACACACACACACACACACACACACACACACACACACACACACACACACACACACACACACACACTCTTACAAACATGCACACAACAGCACAGACACTAAAACCACAGTACGCACAACATTTTGTCTCCTCACAAAAGGCACGTGGAGAGAGGAACGGACAAAGAGAGGGAGCAAAGTGATACCGACGGAGGAACGAGAGGAATGAAAGCAAGGAGATGGAGAGAGAACAGAGAAGTGTGTTCGCGCCCGCCTGCTAACGAGACGGATCTTCTCTTCCCTCCGGGGGGGGGGGGGGGGGGGGGCAGGTAACGGCACGCTCCATTTTCTTCCGCCGCCTCTCCTCTTCCCGCTCATCCAGACTCCCATCTCTCTGCCCCACAATCCCAGTGGAGAAATGCTTTAAGCCACCATCTGCCCTGTTAAGAGGCAAGGTGGATGTGAGGAAAGCTTTGTGTGTGGTTGAAAGGGAGAGGAGTGTTTGTGCGTGCGTGTGTGTGTGTGTGTGTGTGTGCGCGCGCATACTGCAGAGCGAGTGAGCGTTCCATTTAGGTGCAGCAAAGTAAAACAGGCAAGGCCCGTTGCCATGGCCACTGGTGGGCAAAGCGCCGACAGAACAGCCAAGTCCCAAAACCAGACGCTGGACTTTGTGGCACACGTTGTAATGTAAGCTGAAAGCCCCAACCGTGCGCATCCCAGAGCTGTTTCACGGGGCCTTTGTCCAGTCCTTGCCCAGTGGAGGAGTGGTCGCTGGAAGGCTGAGGTAACGTGTGTGTGTGTGTGGGGGTCGGGGGGGGGGCTTTGACAATGCCCTCCCTTGGCTGGAGCTGCGTCGTGGCCGTTGTCTGCCAATCTCGTCCACCCACTGCAGAGCTGAAGTTCACATCGGAGAGCCTCTCCCCGCAAGCAGACTTTCCTCTCCCCTCAGGCAGACTTTCCTCTCACATCCAGGCCTGCCTCGGCGAGCCAGCGGCCCTTCCTGTGCAGGCCACGTGCAGCACTAAATGTACATCCAGGACGTTGCATCGCCATGGTTACGAATCGACACCATTGTTATTATTCCTTCGTTTAATCTCAACATATTCCAGAGACCAGAGTGCCACGATATGTTCAATCATCAGCGAATATTTTTTGGCCACTGTTGCGTGCGCGTGAGTTTGCGGAGTGAGAGCACTTCTTAAAAGGGAATGAGACTGTGATCGGTAGCTACTCCCCTCAGGCCCATAAAGATGTCCTCTGCCAGGATCATTTATGTGGCCTGTAAAGGAGGCGGTGCAGGCTAAAGTCCATCTCTGCACAAAGCCACAGAGGAGGAAGAGAAGGGTGGGTGGGGGGCAACAGTGAACAAAGACAAGCAGGCGGGAAGACAGGCAGGCAGCCAGGCGGGAAGACAGGCAGGCAGGCAGGCGGGAAGACAGGCAGGAAGACAGGCAGGCAGGCAGGAAGACAGGCAGGCAGGCAGGCAGGAAGACAGGCAGGAAGACAGGCAGGCAAGTGGGAAGACAGGCAGACAGACAGGCAGGCAGGCGGGAAGACAGACAGACAGACAGGCAGGCAGGCGGGAAGACAGGCAGGCAGGCAGGAAGACAGGCAGGCAGGAAGACAGGCAGGCAGGTGGGAAGACAGGCAGGCAGGAAGACAGGCAGGCAGGTGGGAAGACAGGCAGGCAGGTGGGAAGACAGGCAGGAAGACAGGCAGGCAGGTGGGAAGACAGGCAGGCAGGAAGACAGGCAGGAAGACAGGTAGGCAGGAAGACAGACAGGCAGGCAGACAGACAGGCATGCAGACAGACAGGCAGAAAGACAGGCAGGCATGCAGAAAGACAGGCAGCCAGACAGGCAGGCAGGCAGGCATGCAGAAAGACAGGCAGGCAGGCAGGCATGCAGAAAGACAGGCAGGCAGGCAGGCATGCAGAAAGACAGGCAGGCAGGCAGGCAGACAGACAGGCAGACAGGCAGGCTTGCAGAAAGACAGGCAGGCAGGCATGCAGAAAGACAGGCAGGCAGGCATGCAGAAAGACAGGCAGGCAGACAGGCAGGTAGGCAGGCAGACAGACAGGCAGGCAGACAGACAGGCAGGCATGCAGAAAGACAGGCAGGCATGCAGAAAGACAGGCTGACAGGCAGGAAGACAGGCAGGCATGCAGAAAGACAGGCAGACAGGCAGGCAGGCATGCAGAAAGACAGGCAGGCAGACAGGCAGGTAGGCAGGCAGACAGAAAGGCAGGCAGACAGGCAGGCAGACAGACAGGCAGGCATGCAGAAAGACAGGCAGACAGACAGGCAGGCATGCAGAAAGACAGGCTGACAGGCAGGAAGACAGGCAGGCATGCAGACAGACAGACAGACAGGCAGACAGACAGGCAGGAAGACAGGCAGGCATGCAGAAAGACAGACAGGCAGACAGACAGGCAGACAGGCAGGAAGACAGGCAGGCATGCAGAAAGACAGACAGACAGGCAGGCAGACAGGCAGACAGACAGGCAGGCACACAGCGGTCTTCAGCCTTCCCTCTCTCCTGCTCGCACGCATCCCTTCCGCTCGCAGCAGAGGTAACCATGGCGACAAAAGTTTTGCGGCGCTCAAAGCGGCGTATCTAGGTCACAATGCGACACCTCTCAAAACAAAAACACCACGCACTCCAGCGAAAACTTCTCTGCCCTCCCCCTCTATCCCGTCCCTTTCAGATGAACAGGCAGACAGCCGCATCTCTTAGCAAGGAGCCACATTTATTCAGCCAATTTAATGTGTGATTCTGATGAATAATTTTGCACCGTTTCTCCTCAACAGTCCATGTGCTAAGCACCGCAGTACCAGTGGTTCTCCTCCATCGACATCCATATTGGTTTGGGGCGGGTCGACCTTCCTGTTCCTTTAGTGCATACGAGGCACGTGCTGGCCTAACGGTGAGGACAGACTCCCGAGAGGAAAAGTGGACTGACCAGGAAAAGTCAATGTGAGGTGACAGGGCCACACAGGGCCACACAGGGCCACACAGGGCCACACAGGGCCACACAGGAAGACAATGAAGACAGGATTGGTGCTAGTGCCATGTAAAAACGCAGCTTCGTTCTGGGTCAGCTTCAACAGTGTCTTGTGCACTTTGTGGGCCTGAAGGCAACTCTAAAAGCTTTTGTTGGGTCAGTAGTCTGAGAATTTGGAAACCTCCATCTTGAGGGCTTTTTTTCTTCTTTGTAGAAGGGGTTGCACGTGCTGTGTGGGACAGTGTGTGTGTGTGTGTGTGTGTGTGTGTGTGTGTGTGTGTGTTGTCCGTGCTGTCTAACCGATTAGCATCTCGACATTCTGCAACCGCATTCCCCTTCCTCATGGCAAAACCTGTGCACGGAGCCAAAATTAAAACTCTCCTCTCATCCCTTTGGATCCAAAATAACTCACCCGCTTTTATCTTTCCAGTCCCCCCCCCCCCTTCCCTCCCTCCCACCCACCCTCCCTCCCTCGCTTCGTGCCTCCTCTCTCTTTGGGCGTCCGGGGGAGAATCTTCTTTTCATCACCACGCTGCTCCTCCAGACTGTCAGCCAGACAGAGAGACCCTCCTCCTCAGCGCCCACCCACCCACTCACCCACCACCAGACACCCAGGATCCCTGCCCCGGAGCGGACACGCTCTCTCTCGTTCTGTCTAAAAAAAAAAAAAACGTGCTGATCCTTCCAAGCCCCTGTTCTCCACGGCCAGGAACCGTGTACCGTAACATCCGCCATGTCGTGCGTCCCCCATCCGCTTAACAAGCCTAAAGGGGAACGAGGAATCATGACGGCCGCATCTACGGCTCCAGCAGCGTCAGCACACGCAAAAAAATTAAATAAACATAACTCAGCTATCTGTCATTCTCCCTTCCAAGTGTGTGTGTGTCCCCTCCCCACACCCCACCAACCCCCCCAACCCCCCCAAAACTCAGTTTAGTAGAAGCTTAGGGAAGGAACTAGAGCAGGACGTCAGGCACTGATCCAGTGACATGTTTGGCTGGCGAGTAGGCAGCATGTAGGGGTGGAAGGGATGGGGGTGGGGGGTGGGGGGTATTGGCCGAGTTCCCCTGTCCCGACTCATCAGACTCCCTCTGGCTCACCCTTAATCCAAGGCCACCCTTTCAAAGGCCTAGGGACACTCATTCCCCTTATCAAGCCGTTGCTTGCATTCCCGTGCAATTATCCATTACCTCGTCTGGAGGAGATGTGGATTAGCAGGCGCCTTAGTAATTATTTCATTACCGCACGGTGTCCCGCGTTCGCAGACACCACAGTTTGGCAACATTCCCTGTTTACAACCCAGTGGCAGGAGCACTCGTGCTAGCTGTAAGCCATAAGCTTCTTGCCTAAGACAGAAGCTTTTTGGACGGACGCTTAATTGTTTTGGCCAGGTCTTGGGGATGTAAAACCCTTTCGGGCCCTGCATGAGGGAGAACGCCTCCAATACCAATGGCAAAACTACATGGACTTGAGTCAGCGAGAGAGTTTAGCCAGTAGCTGGAGAGGGAGCAAGAGTTGGATGGAGTGTGGTAAAGTGGGCCATCGTGTCTGCCAACCCACAGGGTCTCCCACGGGAAAGAGACAGGGACAGCCCGGTAGTGGAGGTTCCGATGGCACACTTACAGCGCACAGACACTCACTGGGCCAAGAGGACAGGGTAGCACCACACACACCCAGTCACACACATTCAAAAGGGGGAGGAGGCCAACGTTTTGACCACACACACCCAGTCACACACATTCAAAAGGGGGAGGAGGCCAACGTTTTGACCACACACACCCAGTCACACACATTCAAAAGGGGGAGGAGGCCAACGTTTTGACCACACACACCCAGTCACACACTTTCAAAGGGGGAGGAGGCCAACGTTTTGACCACACACACCCAGTCACACACTTTCAAAGGGGGAGGAGGCCAACGTTTTGACCACACACACCCAGTCACACACTTTCAAAGGGGGAGGAGGCCAACGTTTTGACCACACACACCCAGTCACACACTTTCAACGTTCTTACTTCAAAGCAGTCACCATCAGCGATGATGCTAATAAGATGGCCGCTGCACTTAACTTAAAATGAGTGGCCGACGTGAGAAAGGACGCTGGGATATTGAGCTCCGGTGGTCCGACCCCCACGTAAGCCCTGGCTCCACTACTCCCTCCACGGGACAGATGGACCAGGCAGACCAGCAGCACCATCTCCCAGGATCCCTCGCTGCCAGGGACGGACCAATCGGCTGAAGCGTCTCAGCGGCCGAACTTCCTCGTCTCTGGTCTCAACCCAGTGGAGAGCCAACCAGGAACAAAGTAGCGCTCTGGGCCGGCTAGCCTTCACATTAACTCTAAACGCTTTGGAACCAGCCCGGGATTAGCGAGAGAGGCCCATTCAAATCGTGAAAACGGCAAACTAATTGGGTTTATTACTACTTTTTTTTCTGCCTCTATATGTTCCCACTATCTCTCTCTCTCTCTCTCTCTCTCTCTCTCTCTCTCTCTCTCTCTCTCTCTCTCTCTCTCTCTCTCTCTCTCTCTCTCTCTCTCTCTCTCTCTCTCTCTCTCTCTCTCTCTCTCTCTCTCTCTCTCTCTCTCTCTCTCTCTCTCTCTCTCTCTCTCTCTCTCTCTCTCTCTCTCTCTCTCTCTCTCTCTCTCTCTCTCTCTCTCTTCTCCCTTTCTTTCGCAGGTAGGCTCTGAGGAGAAAAGAGGAGTAAGTGTGCTATTGAGTGGACTCTCAGGAGAAAACTCAATTATCAAAGGCTGTGCTTATCCGAGAGGGTAGGAGGAGGTCGATTTATCAGGCTTGGCTAGAGGACGCGGCACATGCCCACTCGTTTACAGCAGAGAGAGGGGTGGAGATAGCGAGAGAGAGAGAGAGAGAGAGAGAGAGAGAGAGAGAGAGAGAGTGGAGTCTTATTGGCTCCTCAGACCTGAGCTTATAAAACGCACATGATCCAACAAGTAAAGTAAACAAGTAAACAAAATAAAATTCAGACTGGAGTGGACAGCTGTCCAGAACACAGCGAGACACCCACTCCTCTGCTGCGGAACACGCATGCACACACAATACATGCTGTATGGTGGTACCGCGCCATGTGGACTGAATCTGGAACGACTGTCAACTCCAGTGCTGGAGAGTGTTGCCACTCTCCAGGCAGCACCCCGTTCCTTACATACGGTATTAACAACACCCGCCGTGCGCCGCGCCGCGATGTACCGCAGCAGCCCAGCGAGGTGGGAGCAACGTGCCTGTAGTCTGGCTTCCGGTGCGCCCTCCGCCCACACAGCGAGACTGCACACGTGGGCACCCCCCCCCCCCCCCCCGCACCGGCCGAGACGCCGGCACCAAGCGGCTCCGGGGGTTCGCTCACGTTGGAAGTCAAGAGGGCCACGAGAGCGAGAGAGCCCGGCCCCCGCTCCTCTGCCTCCCTGCCCCGCACTCGGGGCCCCCGGCCTGTCTCGCGGATGGAGACGCGTCGGTCGCGAGCCGCCCGCGCCCACACGCCCCCACGTGCTGCCGATGAATCCTCATTCACGCAGTCCCGGGCCAGAGCAAAGCCGGGTGGGTCTATAAGCTAGTTAGGCCAGCTTAGGAGCCTCTTACGGTGGATCTGATGAGGATTAGCTCTGGCTGTTGAGCAGTGTGTTGTCTTATCTGTGCTCGGTAACGAGGAGCTACCGTCTCATTAAAAGAACACCGGGCGATTGTTGTGTGGGAGCCAAGGCTGGGGGGGGGGGGGGGCTGTTGTGTCCGAGCCCAGCAGAGTGTGACTGCTTGTAAGTGGGGGGACGGGGGACGGGGGACAGGGACGGGGGGGGGCGCGGAGCTGGGCCTGCGTTTAAGCAGCAGGGGATTGCAGAGGCAGAGAGGCGCAGCGAGATGGTTTGAAGGACGACAGAGAGGGGACGGAGCAAAGTAAAGACTGAGTGCCAGGGAGGGGGCTGGAGCAACGGGGGGGGGGGGGGCTGGAGCAGCGGGGAGGGGGCTGGAGCAACGGGGAGGGGGCTGGAGCAACGGGGAGGGTAGTCAAGAACACTTCCCTCCAAGCCTGGCGCTGCTAGACAAGAGGACCACATATTTAGGGTTTGTGCGTGTCTTGTATTTAGCCGTTGTTGAGATTTTCGCTTAAGGTGTGTGTGTGTTTGTGTGTGTGTGTGTGTGTGTGGGGGGGGGGGGGGCGGGGATAGCGCTCCCGGGGCCTACTTTTGAACTCGCAGACACGGTTTGGTTTCCACACAGAGAGCAATTATGTCCTCCTAGTTTGTTTGGCTATTTTTGGGGGCTGAAGTGTGTGTGTGTATGTGTGTGTGTGTGTGTGTGTGTGTGTGTGTGTGTGTCTGCTCTAGCCTTCCACACACGAATGTTGCTCCCCCTCGAAAAGCAAAAATGAAGGACAAATGAGACATACATCACAATAACATTTTATCCTGTCACAATTAGCTCCTGTTGCCCATTCTGACAGCGGGTTAACCGAGGCGGCCTGAGGGCCAAGCAGCGTCTGCCCTGTCGGGACTTCCGTGTCCACGGTTTTACCTCAGGGCCACTCTGATAGCCCGCTCTCCCTGACTAATACATCTGTAGCCATGTGCCCGCCTTTGTCTGGAGTAGACTGTGACTGGGCTCAACGCGTGTACAACTCCTGAGTCATTCTGAGTGGGCTAAATAAAGGCCCTGTTGACTGACACACACACACACACACACACACACACACACACACACACACACACACACACACACACATACATACACATACACCACAGTGGGCTAACTAGGGCTGACTAAAGCTGACTGGCCAGCCTGTTAATCCAGCGTGATTTACTATTCTAGGCCTCTCTTTAACAGATTACACTGCTATTTGTGACCTTAAGGATCGTGTGAACTTCTATGCGCCTGACCTCAAAACCAAAACCCTGAGCTGTTTATTGGGAAAGATGGACAGACAGGCGGGCCAGGTGGAAAGAGGGGGCGGGGGTTGGGATTCTCACCCGGGGCGGGAGATTGTTTATGAGGCGATGTTTAGTTCCATGCCCCCCTGCCCTGGTTCCTGACAGCCCTGGGTATTCCCTGGTGTTTGGCAGGCTTATACGGCGGCTTTTGACACAAGGGGGGGTCGAGTGGCCCCAGGGTGTCGCTGCGGCAACAGGGGGCTTGGGTTTCACAGCCCTGTCAGCGAGCTGGGGACGGGGGACGGACAGCGGGGACGACGCTCCCGTTAACCCCCAGGGGACTGACGAAGGGGGATGACGCTCGGAGACAGAGCGACGAGACAGGACCATAAATTCAAACACGCACACGCACACGGACACACACGCACACACACACACACACACACACACCCTAATGATACGTGAGCGCAGACACGGTACGGCATGCCCGTACTGGTTTCCAAAACAAGACGTGTTGCTTCTTGTTTGTCCCAGCCACCTCCTGCCTCTCAGCTGTGGAATGGCCCAGTGTGAGGCTGAGAGAAGCCACAGAGAGGAAGACCGCCACTGAGGGCTGTGGATCCCCCCCCTCCTACCCTGCTCTGCTGCCGTGTGGTCCAGCACCCCCCCCCCCCCCCCTCTGTCTCCACGGCAGTGCCATTACAAAAGCAGATTTGTATTCCTGCTCCGTTGTCATCCCATCCCCTTACGTAACGCCCCTCGCTCCCGGCCAAACCCGAATCCACTGTGATAGATCTGCGCCGATGGGAGACTTTCGCCTTTCGGCCGACTCGCTCCGCGCTCGCCCATCCCCCCCCCCCCCCCCCTAAATGGGTTCTATTCATACGGGGAGACGGATATGCTAATGGACATGCTAATGCGGCTGCGAGGCACGAGGCCATTTCCTCCGGGAACGGCGCCACCGGCGGTCATCGGGATGCAGGTTGCGGGTGGGCCCGGGCGCTCGGCCTACGGATGTGATGTTATTGCGGCGCTCTGGCGCTTACGACCCGAGACGGTAGGGGAATCGATAAGCCCCCTTCAGCTGCCTCTGGTCTCTGGCCAGAACTTGCCCTTTAGCCGGAAAAGTCAGAGTGTTTTCTTTACTCGACACCCCCTCCATCTTCCCTTTCTCCCATGGTCACTCACTCACACACGCAGACAGACAGGCTGGCAGACGCCCAGACCGACGCGCATGTCGCAGCCTGAACCCGTGGTCTCCTCAAGTTTGACTAACGTGACGCATCGCAAACACGCGCACACACACACACACACACACACACACAACACCAACCAACACACACGCACACCCATTAGCAAACGCCAACACATACGAACGCACACACATTAGCAGACACGCCAGCACAAAGCGAACGCACACAAACAAGCGGACAATACCACGGGGCCCCTCGAGTCAGCGCTGCCTTTCCGTCCGGTCGGCTGCGCTGTAAGAGCAGTGAGCGTTAATGGCCGGGTGATCAGCGAGAGGCGAGATTACCTAATGGAGCGAGCGGGGCCGGAGAAAGAGACTTAACCCAGTGATACGGCCGGCCCCGCTGATTAAACCGGCCGGGGCTTGGCCGGCGCTGAGCTCCATCCACTTTAGAGTAAACACACCACGAGCACCGGGCCAGGAACGAGCCAAGCTTCCCACACACACGCACACGCACACACACGCCGTCCGTCGGCTAAGTGACCGTTGGCTCACTGCTGGTCAGACCATAGGCTTCGTGATACGGTCAACGGTCATGGGTGAAGCCTCAGGGCGAGGCTCGACAGTCCAAAGGAGCAAGGATTGTGTGTTACTCACAATGTGTTGGCCAATCGCCAGGTTAATGACGGTGTGTGTGTGTGTGCGAGAAAGAACGGCCATAAGGGCATAGCCTCAGTACAGAGATGGCACGAACCCAAGAGAAAATAACAAATATTAGATTCACTCTGTAAAAAGGACTAACACACCCATTTATATTCCTTAATAAATGCTGCAGCACCAGCAAGTTCGAACAGGCACACTGTCCAATATACTAAAGACTAACTGCTTGTGAGAATTTTTCTTTTTAATAAATATAATTACATCTGATATCAAACCACACAAAATGCTGGAACAGAAAATGAGTTTCTGAAAATAACCGCCCCCCCCCCCAAAATGGCAGACTTAGAAAAACCAAACAAAAGCAAATTCCCTGCCGGTTCTCCCTCTCTTGGCATCGTTCATACAGGGAATTAGCACCGCACAGTGCTCCCCTCTCTCTCTCCGGCCCTGAGCGGCGTTCGCTAACCTTAAAATGTCACTTCCAATCCAATGGACACTCACTCCCGTCCAGACACACGCCCAGTGCGGGTGAATCGTGCCCATATTTCAGAGCTATATTTATGGCCGCCCGTCCCCGGGGGCAGTGTGCGGTTGGCTACCCTCCGCCCCAGTGGGGCTCCCTCACGTGTCTGATGCCTGCCACCCCCCCCCCCCCCCGTCCCTGGGGAAGGGATGGATGGATACCTCGACACTGATCCAATGGAGGGAGCTTTGAGAGCAGAGGGGCTTTAATACTGTACCTCCACAGCTTCTGTTGGTCTGGTGGACCTTTCGATCCTACTCAAGACAGAAAAAGGGGCTCTAGAGTTCTGATTCCGTTGCTAAAGCCTTGTTTGTTTGTGTTGTATTGATGCTTTTCAAACGGCCCTGGGAGGTTAATAAGGGAGGGCATCAATAACAGAATTCACCTGAGCCAGGCAGTTTAAGTGGAAACCAACTACCTTTTAATATGAAAGGACTTCCAGCGACAGCCAAGCCACTAAAACAAAACATTGGCTGAAGACAGGGAGCGTTGCTCCGGAGGGGGGGGGGGTACTAGGAACAGGGT